>JABJVR010007588.1:0-47931 GCA_025773905.1 Chitala chitala | reverse complement strand
AAGCCTGGAGCCCATCCCAGAGCACATAGGGCGCAGGGCAGGGGACACCCAGGGCGGGGCGCCAACCCACCACAGCCTTTTCTTACATCCAGTAATGAAAAGTTTACTTAAATGCAGTTAAGGCCCTTTAATGTAAAAGGTAAAACTAAAAACAAGTAATCAAAAAAACATTACAAAATGTAATGCGTCAATTGCCATGGAAACACTAAAAGACTCCATAAATTACAAATAAATGTTAAATTAGAAATCCAGTAAAGATATGAATGAGGAGAAAAACTGCAATAACTGCTCCATGACCACAAAAACAATATATATATACATACACACACATATTTATGACTCTTGACATACAGTAAAAGAAAAGTAGTAGAACAAAAACATTTTTTATTGAATTGTTGGAATTCAGTGTCAGTTTTCAGAGGTAAAAACGTAACAATTCAATTGAAGGCCTTCAATACATTTCAATTTTGAAATGACTTTATTGTTCTTATTAGCATTAACATTATTAGAACACATCACCTGAGTACACCTATTCGGTGTACTGAGATTGATCCATGTGAAAAGCACAACTAAGGATTTCTGACATCTGAAATAACATCAAAGTGTAAGGGAGATAGACGCAAACTGAATTGTTAAGGTATTTCATCACTCAAACCAATTCCCCACACTGACCAGCTCGTATTCTTTCTGGCGCATGTTTAAAATATTGGGCCTTCAGAAGACATAGAACAAAGTATTCATTTCCCTGTGCCTTCACATTCAACAGATCTTTGACAAGCTGTATGGGAGTGATGTAAAGTCTGTCCAGTGAAGTGCAGAACATAGAGGCTTCGTAAACCAGAAGATAAGTCCATCATCAGGAACATAGGCAAACACCGACTCATGCACACAATCATAGGACAATGTAGTGTCAGCATCTCATCCTAAAAGCACGTCTCTGCAATGTGGGAGGAAACCAGACTGCCAGTGAAAGTAATACCTCAAAAACAAAACGGTGGCAGGAAAAGGTACAACAAACAGGACAGAGAAAACAACATTAAATTTAAACAAAACTATATCAAATTAAACTGCATATGTTTAATTGAAGTTTAGGTTTGAAGCTGTAAGTGATGCTCAAAAATAAAACTGATAGATAAAAAAAAAAAAAAGAAATATGGCCCTTTGCACTATGCATGTGATATTAATTAGGATGCAGCACATGCCACAGAGTGAGAGAGTGAAAGAAAGAGAGAGGGAGAAAGAGAGAGGGAGAGAGACCATTTACATGCCTGACAAGACAGGTATTCTCTACAGGACTGCCTCACTATGTGCCATCAACCATATCCAGAGAGTCCATATCAGGGAAACGGGTGAAAGAAACCCTGTTGCACTGCTGACACTTGTGCCCAGTAGCTCCACCACAAACTACCAACATCAATGTCAGGGTAAAGAAGCAGCAGTTAAACAGTGTCAGCCAGCGTCAGCTATTCCGTCAGGCACCGACAACCGGCCTCATGGCAATACTGTAGAGGATGGTGTAGGTGGACCCAGTGCTTTGTCTGATGAAGGGGAAGTGTAGGGCTGATGGTACTGGATACCATCCAGCGGAAACTTCCTCAATATCTATCTCTGAATAACAATGGAGTGTCTGCGACTTGGGGAGCCAGTGGAAGACTCACATGTGAACGCCTCGCCTGTCAGCCCTGTAAAACAGGCACGCCTGTTCACGCTCGCATCTGGCTGGCATTCTTCGCCTGCGAAAATAGGGGAAGACGAAGGGGGTATATAAAAAAGTTGTGCAAGAGCAGCAAAAATACCATCTTTGCTTCCTCCCTCATCAAATGAAAATGGAAGAACTGGTAAAATACTCAAACTCTAACAATAGAAAGGGAAATACTCATGTGATGAGAAATGATACTGCACATGACTTTGAGACTACTAAAATTATAACAACACAAAGTCAGATGGCTAAGGTTTGAGACACAGGTCAGACATGGTTTAGGATGAAAAAGTTACATAGGAACAACTGAAGACTGTCTGGACTGACTCAAGAGGCGTAAACCTCCTAGACAGTTACACAACTAGTAAGAAATACAGGCTTGCATGACGCCACATTTCCATCTGTACATGTCACGTATACCTACTCCTTCTTGCTTTGTCACAGATTACCTTTCCTTAAAAGCCTTATCTCAAAGTTTCCATTACCACTGCTGTCTATACTGTACATTGCATCATTTGTGCCTAAACCCTGTGTAATCATTGTGGTTGCTGGTAAGTATATCTTCTGGTTACAGTGGGATAAGGAACCAGACTGTTCCACACACCAAAAAAAAAAAAAAAAAAAGAGCCGCAAGTTCAAATGCAAGCATTGGTTCCATTTTCAGGGTTGCTTTCCCAAATAATTATTTCCCTGTAAAAGCAATTTTCCCAAAGCTCTTCAAGAATTTTGCTTTTAGAATCAGGCTTACGGTATACTGAAATCCATTATTACATCCACAGATTGGATTGCATGTTCTTTAGTCAAGAAAGGCTCTTTATTTATTTATTTTTAATTATTTTCTTTATTTCTGTCAAGAGTCACATAAGTAAATGAAGACATATTTATAATTGCAATTATCTTAATAAGTCTACTTCAAATAAAGAGCTTGAAAGCTCAAAATGTAACAATTCTGCTGGTGAAAACTAGTGTTAAAAGAAAATAAAATGTATCTTTTTGTCTATCACTACCTCAAAGGACATTCTTTAAACAAGAATTTATTTTATACCGTCTGTCTAAAATTATCAGCTGCTGGTATCAGACAGCGAAAAATAAATCAATAAATTGCTTTTGTTATCAACTTTACAAATCTAAGTGTGGTCACCCTTCAATATAACCTTTTTTTATTACAGAAGAACCAAAACTGACTCCTGAGATAAGAAATAAGGGGGTTTTATTTTGGACAAACCATTACGGTAAACGTTTTGATATAAACATACAGCCAAACAAATAATCGCTCAACATTCTCGACATTCATTGCTCACCCAGAAGCCAACTTACTTCTTCAGTTTGCACTACAAATTTGTTTAATTTAGAGAAGAATATTAAACATTTTACTTTGTTACACTCACACACGGACGCACGCCACGACATATAATACTAAACGGTAATTTACGTAGTTTACACAATTTCATTTTGGCATGAAAAAAAAAGATCAAGGACAAGGCGTTAATCAAAAGAAATAGAAGAAAACTTTTTTAATTGGAAGAAATCTGTTCCACTTCAGTGAACATTCTCAAACGTCTAAAATCATACAGAGGGAATTAATCCACAAATAGTTTATAAACCCATGTGTTGTGCCCAGCCATCCCTATCACAGCCCAGCCATCCCTATCACAATGCCATTTTTTCAGCACACAAACCAAACCACTGTTTTTGTCATGCTAGGGTCTTCTGGATACAAGGCCAGACAGCAAAAACATACTGTTAATGTACCCAAATCTCAGCCTGTTTACATTTTACAATTTCAAATCCTGTTGCAATCTGCTTTATTTGTATATGCACTTTACACATACAGGGTATAAACTTTGTCGGTGCATGAATATTACCTGGTGATGTCCTTTGTACACAGTGTAAAGTTTTCTCTAAGACAAACTGGAGGGTTTTCTGGAATAATAACTTTAAAATACTCAAGTGATAATACCTTGTGAAAAGCACCAAATCAAATGAAATGTGACTAATATTATGATGTTATGTATTAAAAACTTGGTGTCAGCATTATTGCTGCACACCTCCATATTCACTGGAATTTTGCAAGGTCAAATCTGGACCTTGGTGATCTGTGTGTGTGTGTGTGTGTGCGTGCGTGCGTGCGTGCGTGCGTGCGTGCGTGCGTGCGTGCGTGCACACGCGTAATTTACATGTTCTTCCCTGCATACATAGGTTTGCTCTACATGAGGTTTCCTCAGTGAAAGCCTGCGACTGGTGGAAACAGGGCTTAAAAGTGAGCAAAGACTGATATAAAATCTCAGTTAAAGTATGTTCCTGATTAAGTACGTTTGCATTTAGGTTGATGTATAAGCAGATCTGAGTCCATGTGTGGAGTATTCTCCAGACATTTTACAAGACATGTCAATTTCAGATTCTCAACAGGCCCAGGAAATGCAAAAATGTCAAAAGTTTCTGAATGTGTAATATTATGTGTAAAGCAAGATTTTTATTCAGTTTTCCTGACAGACCCACTTAGCTGAAACTCCCCATCAATCAGACCTATGCCTATTCCTATTGATCACACAGCACATCTTGTCGTGGATGGAAATGTCACATCAGTCACCTATGAGCTGAACTCAATAACACAGTCCAATCTTAGCTCTAGCCTGCCCCAGTAAAGAGCTTTACCTCTGTTTTAAACCTTGCTCAGTCAGAGGATTTTCGTTCGTTCCACAACTTAGTCACTGCTGCATAAATCCACAACTGTGCAAACAAGATTTCCTTCCCTCTCTGTCTCTGACTCCCTTTACCCCTGTCCTGTCTCTCTCTCTCCCTCTCTCTTCCCTCCCATGTCTCTCTCTCTTTCTCTCTCTCCCCCTCTCTCGTCATCTCCCTCTCTCTCCCTCCCTCGCTCTCAGTCTCCCCATCTCTCTCCCCCTCCCATCTTTTTTTCCTCTATATCCCTCTCCCTCTTCCCCTCCCGTCTCTCTTTCTCTCTCCTTGTCCCTCTCTCCCCCTCCCATCTCTCTCCATCTCTCTCTCCCCCCTCCTGTCTCTCTCCCTGTCTCTCCCATCTTTCTCTCCCTCTCTCTGTCACATACCTATCTTTATATATCTACATACCGTTAAAGTACCATAAAATACAATGTTTATTTGTTTATGATAAACATAAAATGGAAAATATTATGCCCATGTAATTATAGCTCATTGTCTTTTACACAACATAGATGCCATGTCACTGAGTCAGAACACTTGATTCATAGCATCTTTGAAAAGTGTTACAGTAGCCTAATTCATTGTACATTTTCATTTAATTCAACAGCTGAACTTCGTTGTTCTATGCACAGAAGCTCTAGTATCTTAGAATATACATCTATTCTGCTACATCAAGCACAGCCATATAAATGCAAATGTCTAGCTGTGAATCATACGTTACCACTACAAAATACGTGTTAAACCTCAAAGAAAATTTATTTCAAAAACTCCAGACAGCGAAGCCTTCATTTTTTTTTATTCAGTCATATTTTCCCCACAATTCTTAATTCAACCTAACATCTGAGAACAGGACAGGTACCAGGCAGCCATTTTTCAGCACCCTGGGGGCTAGCTCAGGGTCTCTTGCTCAGGGACACACCTGCTGATTGGACTGAGATTCAAACCAGGAGACTTCTGCATGCCAGCCTGACACCCTACCCACTGAGCCATCAGGCTGCTAATGAACGTTTGTTCTCTGCATTTAACCCATCCTCCTACTGGGAGCAGTAGGCTGTGACATTCAGTACCCAGGGAGCAAGCACTGAGTGTCTTGGTCAAGGACACACAGGGCAGCTGGGCTGGGATTCAAACCAGGAGACTTTCAAATCACAGCCTGATGCTCTACCCATTGAGCCACTAGGTGTAAACCAAAATAAGCCTGGAAGAGCCTTCACAAGTTAAGAATACTGACATGACTTCAGTACCAGGCAATGGTGTAGTTTAATTTCAGCATTTCTATTATTACATCATGTATTATGCATACTTATTAAACTGGAATAGAGACCACAATAAAAAAAAAATTATTATCTCTAGTAATGGTGTCCATTGTTGTAACATTTTGCATTTACTCCAAAAATGGTTTTGTTAAACGGCATATGGATATTATCAATACTTATTTAACAGTACCTATGGCCTAAATAATCCAAAAATTTTACCGCGTTCCATCTTTTCAGTAACAAGATTAATTTAATATTGTATATTGAGTCAGTAGTAAGATAAAACTCGAATGTGGCCTTTTCCAAAAAGACTGTATAATACTTCTTAGATAAGCTTTGAAATTAAATATTCTTTATAGCATTGAACTTTTTAATTTTAATGAAACCACATATTAACATTTAGGGTGCTTTCAAACATGCCTTGTTTAGTCCAGTTGAGTCGAACTCTGGTTTGTTTAACCCATTGATGTGGTTCAATGAACAGAACACAGATCTTCTTCCTGTGTTTATGTTCTAATTCCCGCCCCAAACTCTTTTAACCAATGACTGGGGAGAACAGTCTCATGTGACTGAAAATGACACCTTTTGGTTCACTTAGATTTTGCCCCTGTGTGCACACAAACTGAACCAAGGAGACCAACAGACCAAAAAACAGACCAAGTATGCAAATTAGTCCTCTGATTCAGACTAGCACAATTTAAAACACCTTTAGAAAACACCCTTATTTAACAGTATGGCATGTGTTACTATATGGCACTACAGGGCAAAAAAATGCAGCCATGAAAACAGCCGAGCACTAGCAGTCATGGCCTGCATGTGCTGCATATTAAATGCAATGCCACAATGTATCATAAAGACATTCAATACAGCATAACAGTGATCAGAAAAACAGATTCAAATATAGTGAGAAATTGTTAACAGGTTGCAGAATCACTCCAAATAACTATCTAGCATAACTTTAGGTTTACCTCAGTGAATCTAATGCTAAAGCAATAGCTAAAACAACAGAAATGCATTTCTCAGTGCTGCTACAAAGACTGAATAACTTGCTTTAGTAGTCAGTTTTTGTTCTCAAACAACGTAGTTTAACCAAGTCAAACAAATAAAAACACTGCATTCTCCTTCATAATTTCTGTATGTTCTGTCACACTGCTGAATTCTCACACATTCCCAACAGTTCATAACAGCATTATGGACTATATTTATGGTATAGTAAGGTATGATGTTCAAAAACAAGAAACAATGTTAAGGTGTTAATATTTTGTAAAACTAGAGGAGGAAAAAGTTAAATGTAAAAATAAAATGTATAAATACCAAGGCCAGCAATTATATCCATATAAATAAAACATATCTGAGAAACAATGTTTGAAACCAATACTGCTTTTTTTTTTTAAGGTAGGAAACAGTTTCCAACCATCTGGACAGTTTGCATATCTTAATGCCAAACACTGGTTAAAGCATAAATATTTAACAGAACAAATACCACCACGCTGATCTTTTTGCTAGATCAGCTGAATCATCAGCACTTCTCTAGTTCAGTGTGCAGTCAGTATAACAAGCCCTAAAACGCACCACAAAAAATGTCTGGAGTGGTTAGCGGTCGCATTATAGCAGAATGCTCTAAAGATTTCTTTAAAGAGGATATTAGTGGTCTGGATTCTTTTATGTCTAAAAATAAAGCTTTACAACACTGCTGGAGTTTAGCACAGACAGCGAAAAAAAAAAATGAAATCCAAAGAAAAAAAACTTTTTTCATGAAAATTTCCAACGAACAAAACGAGGCTTGCAACTTACACTGAAGTACTGCAAAACTTGCAAATACAGTGTAAAACAAAGAGTCTCTCAAACGTGGTAGACACTGTAATCCACTCAATAATCATGGGATAAACACAGTGCAGGATTATCACGTGCTATCAGACACCCAGTGACTCAAGCCAAATGGAATGAGCAAAAGAAACCAATACCCTTGCTGTGCAGCCAAGTTTTAAAACCTTTTAAGCTGTTGAGCTTCATTTCTCCTTTCTCCACTTTTACATTTTTCAGACACCGTACCATAAAAAAGGGACCAGGAAAACGGCATGATGAATATAAGATGAAGTAAAGTAATTCCCCAGCAGTCAGATGAGGTGACACAGATTTGGACTGAAGTAACACTTTGGGCCGGGATGCAGGGAGCATGCCATGTCAGCTACGTGTGGCCCTCAGGGCATCTCACACACGCCGGTTATGTATGCATTCACAAACACTCAGAGGCCAGAACATGCGGGGAGTCCCGGGATAAACTGTGAGCAAAGTTAAAACTTGCACTTCAGGGGGAGTTACTGAAAAATAATGAAACAGATGGTGAAGAGAAAGCCCGGTTCACAACGATTTTTTTTTCTTCTTGCCAATGTGCCCAAGAAGCATCAGTGTTAGAGCGAGTGCGAATGTGGTGACAAACGGTGAGGTGCCTAATTGGATGCTGCTGTCCTTTCTCCCCAAAAGCTATCAGTACCAGCAGCAGCAACTTCATTATCCACCCAACATGCCCTGGGGAGAAGACATGTCAGACATAGAAGAAATCTTAAAACTCCATACCAAGGACTCGAACGGTGTACTGGAATCCATTTAAGATTTAAATAGCAGGTGGCTAGATGTTAACTGATCTTATTGGCCAGCATCGATGTCTTTGATACAGATGGTCAACAACATAATGCAAGACAGTCACTGGTCATAAAAAAAAAATTGTGTGGGAATGTAAACGGGACTTTTGAGGTTTCATGAGTTTGCTTGAGGCAGAGAAATCTCACTTAAAAGTCATTAACCATGTACCAGAACTAAGGCCACACTAAAAGGATATAACTATTGTCCAAACTGCTGACATTATACAGCCAAAACAATAAAGGAAAAATAGGGTTGTCAATATATAAGAGCTTCAACACAAAAATGTATGCTTGAGAACTGTTATGCAGGATAATATAAAAGTGGGAGGAGTCCTAGATTCAGTGGCCAAGACTCATTTTGCAATAAAATGAGATGCATGTCACAAGTGGCAGAAGCCACTGTGCCAGTTATTATTAATAGACAATTACGGCAAAGTCACTGACCTATTTCAGTGATTACTGTGAGGTCTCAAACTAGCCATAAATCTCACAACCTCTTTGCATCCTTAAAAGTCTTGCATCATGACAGATAACAAACTGTCATGCCAAATTTAATAATGTCCAATTATTACCTCTAAAGACACTATAAACACTGATGTTGAATTTGGGAAAAAAAGCAAAATTAAATGAGTATCAAATAGTGGTTTTGCCACAGAAAAGCCAAATTTTGTGTATATATCAGGAATAGTTCTGACCAATGCTCGCATCCATTGTGCGTGTTATAATCTTGCATGGCTTTCAAATGGCAAAGCTTTTGAAAGAGCACAATCAGCAGGCATCTTATTCAAAAAACTCTGGCGACGTGACGAGCATCAAGAAGCAGAGACTGAGTGCGACCAGCTACAAACTGGTAGATAAGTAGATGTCTACTTGGGCACAAAAAAAACAGAGAAGCACATATTACGAAGTGATATGGAATTCCTGAATTATACTGAGAATAGTATGTACCATATTGTGTGCATTATTGCAAATGTACAGAACTGTCAGTAAAATGCATAGCTGCAAGAACACTCTGCCAAAAGAGCAGCAAGACTGCCATACTGGCGAGACCACAAATTGCCTAAGCATTGCAATGACATCACTGGGAAAAAGGTGCCATTCTTATGAATGGAGCAGCCAGCAGCCTTGAAGCCTGAGGGTCTGCTGGCAACAAACATCCATAGGCTGGGAATATATTATACATCACTAAGTATCCAAGCTGTTTCTCTGGCATTCCAAGTTCAGTGGTTTAAAAAAAGCAGGGTCTGTATCAACTGAAGAACATGTGTGCCTCACTACATTAATACCAATGTCCTCACTTTCAAATTCACAGGAATTTACTGTGCATTGTGAAACTCTAAAAGGAGTGAAGAATAAAGGTTGGGATGTTGGAGCTTATGTTTGCCAAAATAGACTGATTTGATGAACCATTCTGTGTTGGCATAGTAGGACATGTTAAATACAACTGACATATAACATTACAGCTGCACATAAAGTATTAGTCACACACACACACGCACACACACAGAGGTGACAAATTAAAGGAAAAACCAAAAAAAAAGTAACTGCTGATGGACTGTTCTTGCTGACACAATCTGATCACGTTTTGTATTGACATTGTCAGTCACCTGAGGAGGAGCTGCTCTTCTGTTTTCCCTTACACATCACAGTCATGAAATGTGTGCTATTGACCACAGTGTCCCACACTATTTACTGATGTCTTTCCCATAGATCTAAATGCAGATGTCACTTTAGTCACTGTTCCTACTGAAACACTAGCCAGGTGAGCAGTCTTTATCACTGAAGTTCCTGCCATCCTTGCCCAAACAATAAACCCTCTGTCAAAGTCACTGAGATCTTTTCCTCTTGTCATCTTGAATCCAAAATCAGAATCAAGTGGCCCTGTTCAGCATTTTTACACGTGCCACAAAGCATGACTGGATGTTCAACCGTACCATGCAGTGCACCTGTGTGGAAGAATCTGCATTTATTATGTTCCACCATTCACTTATTTAGGTTTTACCTTTGGCACCCATCTGTATGTGTATTTATATTTAGGTTATAGCCTAATTGTTCTTTAAATCATTTGTATTTAAATCTGCATACATGTTTGTGACCAGTTGGGAAAAAGTCATGGCATGGCCTTGAGTTATAGAAAATGCCGTGTATTATTGTGTTTTATTTTAGTTTAGCAAGATTCTGCTGGCTAACAGTAAGAAGGACTTTTCCAGCTTATTGAATGGAAGAACAATAAATGTCAAATCTACTGATCTATCAGGCTAGTATCTCAAAAACAGTTTCGAGCATCTC
Source organism: Chitala chitala (assembly GCA_025773905.1). NCBI lineage: Eukaryota > Metazoa > Chordata > Actinopteri > Osteoglossiformes > Notopteridae > Chitala > Chitala chitala. The sequence continues at coordinate 37,363 of JABJVR010007588.1, read as the reverse complement.
ATAACAAATAGTCCTACATTTTAAGAACTTTCATGTCAAAAGAAATATTCATCATACCACTCCAATGTGCAATTTCAGACAGAAATTATGGCTTTTATACGCAGAAATACAATTTAGCATAACAGATATCTTACATTGTAAATTCCAAGTGGATAAGCCTATGCATAAATGCCAAAATGATTGAGAAAAGAATAATACTATTGTGCAGGCAATGAGGTTTAATGGCCTGTGACGTTCTTGGTCACAAGAGAACAGTCATTTAGAAAACCTTAATTAAATTCCATTTAGAAATTAATTGTGAGATCTTATCTGGATTTGTCAAGTGCATGTAATCAAAACACAGCAATGAATCAAACAAAAAGTGAAACATTAGACCTTCAGTCACCCATCAACAGCCAAAAGATGCACACGCTGGAAAATAATCTTTGTAAAGATTGCTGTTGAGGGTAATTAAATGCAATAGATTATCAGCTGCCCACAGCGAACTGCTTAATTTCATATGCACATATTTCTGCTTTGCACAAAAGCAGATTGCAGCTGAGAGCTTTGCTAGTCCGTGAAGCATTTTATTCGGTATGAGTTTAACTCACATAGCTGGTGGGCCTTATACCAGTGAAGCTCCAACAAATCCTTCAATACTTCACATTCATTGCATCATTTTTCACTCCCCTTAAAAACAGCTCATGATCAACAGACAAATGGAAAACAAGTGCTAAATTATTTAAAATGAAAGTGAAATCCATTAAAGGCTAGGCTTATAGAAATATCACACATTTTTTGCATTAGCTAAAAATGAAAAAATCCAATCTTCATATGTATTAGTTTACATTTTTTTGGCTATGTAACACTGCAAGCGCATGGACAGTTATAACTCCCGATCACTGCAGCTATACAAGCTTTTAACTATTATAGACATTTTTTTTTCCAATGAAGAAGTGGCAATATTTTACTCTGTTCCTTCGTTTACTACTGTGAATTCGGTCAAGACAACAATGTGAAACTGGAGCCATTTGTTTCACTTATTCATTTATTTATTTTCCAATCACTTATTTTTTAGAAAGGGCCATGGGGGTCCTGGATCATCTCCCAGACAAAATGCATGAGAAGAACATATAAACTCCACATACAATGTGTGAGAATGGATTTAAATCAAGCAGCCGTGGAGGCCTGAGGCAACAACACTGCTGCCCTCTCTCCAGTTTTACTGAATCTAATTTGGTATGACTTTTAATTTGTTAAAGCTGCCACCAAGGTTTAGGGCCGAACCATACGAGTCATGTTCCCACACCTAACAAAGAATCTGACATGTGCACAATCCAACAGCTATAACCACTTGTGTGCATGTAGCACACTCCAGCAGCTATAACCACTTGTTTTTGTGTGTGTGTGTGTGTGTGTGTGTGTGTGTGGCACACTCTAGCAGTTACAACCACTTGTGTGCACATGGCACAGTTCAGCAGCTATAACCACTTGTGTGTGTGTGTGTGTGTGTGTGTGTGTGTGTGTGTGTGTGTGTGTGTGTGTGTGGGGCACACTATAGCAGCTATAACCACTTGTGTGCCTCTTATTAAAAGGACAGTTGTAGCCAAGTACGTTGCATAGTCATGACTCTTCTTTGAAAGCTCCAGTCATTTTTCCCTCACTAGACCTTATGGGCTTTTTGTATATGACAGGTTTCTCCCTTTCAGAATACCGAGAATTATCTTTTCTGTTCTTAATCATCACACGTTTTACTGAAGCGTTTTCCTTCATCCTTCACAGTAGAGAGGATGTTGCACTTGGATTTACCTTTCACCTTCACAGATCCACCTGTCCTCCTGCTCAACATCAGTAATGAACTCATGGTAGCAGTACATCTACTTTAAACTCAACCTACTTGGACAGGTAAGATGTGTATGTACATTTGAGTGGCATTCTATAAGGGTCTGCTCTCTAACAATGTCAAAAAGATGTACAGAAAACTCAAAATAATTTTGCTGTGAATATGAATACCTCATTAGTTGAACAGACAGACAGACTGTGATACCTATCACTAACAATGAATAATTTCATCATTTTTTTACCTGTCTAAACTTCAAAAATATATTTGCATAAACAAACACATAAACAGATACATACAGTACTATGTACTTTAACTATGTAACATTTTAAACAGTGTGACTCATTTTACATGAAGCATAATCTGGTGATAATTCAAATACAGACATCACATCCATTGAATATAAGTGAAATATTAGATTTATGTCAAAATATTGATAAAGGAATGCTTTGAAGAAAAATCTAATGACTACTTTAACATTACTATGTTTGCCAAAGTTAAAATTTACACTTGTTTTATCTGTATATTTCAAGAAAACACCTTCAATGTGCACTGGAAATGGATGAAAAAGGAGTGATGACTGCAAAATAAAGTCTGAAAAAAAAGATGATGATGAAGGTAATAAGGAATAATTTAATTTTTGTAAATATTCTTTTATAACACCTCTAGCCTAATGAGGGCAAGTGCAAAAACTTTAAAAGTAAAAAAATATTCCAAGACAGTATATTCTGCATTTTCAGTAATGACATTTTAACATTTATTAAATGTGTTCATTACTGCTGAACAGGATTAAACAAGGTATATAAGGTATATAAGGTATATGCATATTACTTCCTGACAAATCCAGCATTCTGTTTCCATGCTGATATTCTCCCACACTAACATTTCGCTACTTACAGACATACCAGCGTGCTGAAACTTGTGAAGCTCGACATTATTTCCTGTGTAGTGAATTCTGGGTAATTTCACACCATCTTCAGTGGAATTACTGCTTAACAACTGTGTCCGAAAAAAAAAGAAGTTCAGTCAAATTTAGTTAATGCTCTCTTAAACGTAATTGATTTTCCAGTGCTCCCAAGCACCCGTAAGAGCATTGTTAGGAGTTGAAATTGCACCCAAAAGTCCTTGCCATTAGTAATCAAAATACTCTCATTTAACATGTTTATATGGTCACCAATGCTTTTAAATACTACTCTGTAAGAGTCATAAATAGACATAATATGGGGGCACTACTCTCAGTGGGTGCTGCTGTTTTGCAGCCCCATTCACTATGGGGTCAGTGTTCATGCACACTGGAATGAAAAATAAATACAAACAGGAATATAGATAATGTCTAAACTTAACACATTTTCCCACAAGAACAAGGTTTCCTCATTAAAAGCAAGGCCTTGAAAGTGCCACTCAGTTTGAAGAGGACAGAATAACTATTTTCTGTACACAGCACACTGTATTGTTGCATAACCAAGTCTGCAATTACTAACCAAATGTTTAATAGGTAATTGAGAAATAAATTAATAATGGAACGAACAATGGCCTCTTTCTGTCTACAGATTTGCCCACCTCTGGTAACGCACAATTAAGTCAGAGTGGTATCTTGATTTTCCCAGGAGAACCACACTGTTTAACAAATTAGCAATTTTTAAAATGTCTTCTTGCACAAATCCATTATGTATGGCAGTTGTTTAGATGAGTCAGTACAAAATAAAATGTCATTTTAATGTTTTTGTAAAATATTAACGATGACTTAATCCAGAACGGCGGCAGTTACACAGCACTCGACATCTGCGTGCTCCAAGAAAACTAGGACTTTGTGAAGATATTTTCATGCATAGCCAATCTCTACAAGTGATTAATAAAACCTCAGGCTGCCACCCCTCGTGGGAACACCGCAGGGCTAAGTACCTACTGCTAGATGCGAACTAGAAGCGTCCTTAATATCCTCTCTCTTCGCCACAATCTTTAAGCTGATTTTGGACTAACCCCAATAAATAAATAAATAAGCAAATAAATACATGAAATGCTATTGAACCACCACAGTCTCAAATGCACAATATGACAGTTCCCCTCTGCACAGTCATTCAAATAATATTTTTTGGAATCTTGTGCCTTTGATGGTGTATAAAATTAAATGATTGTATATTTTTAATGTAACAGAGTAGCAAACTGTTAAAATCACATGGCTGTCCTGCAGAGCAGGTGCCAATGTTTATTAGACCGGCAAACAGGCCTGAGGCACAGGTGAAGATAGCGGGTGACCAACAGTGGAGAGCACAGTACAGACCACTGAGACTGGAATGTTTTAAAGCACACCCTGAACATGAAGAATGATACGTTTCCTCCCAAAGGTTGCTGCCAGAACAACGGCAGAACAAGTGGCCCGATTGCTGTTTATTGTTTTGTTTATTTTATTTCTATGAATGTCAGGGAGGGTAACACAAGCCAGTATATCCAGGTGGTGGCAGTACCCCCCCATACACCCCCCCCGCAATCGACTTCACCATCTGTACTCTTCACAGGAGATTATCCGTTATCTGTAACAAAGACCATCTGCATTGGAGACATTCCACTTAGCAAACCAAAACTCGGCTAAAAGGAGAAAATCACGTGTTGGCAATATATTATTTATAATTTTAAAAAGAAACTTCCATTATGACTGTGATATAATAATGCTTGCTACTGAATGTAATGCCAAAATAACGTAACATGACAAATTCATCCTCCATGTTTAATGACTTGATGGTATTCATAGCAATTTACAAGGGTTTCTTGGGGTTAAAGTCTGTCTTCATATATTTCCTGGGAGTAATGCTTATGGCACGTGCAAACCCGGGGCATGCATAAACACCCACGTAAGATTTCCACAAACGCAGTTTTTACACCTATACTCCCAATTAAGCTGATGAATCTCCACAGCTCACTTGTACAGCATAGAGTTCTGCCACATCCCTAAAAGCTTCCTGCGCCGTTAACGCCTTGCATGCATTCCCTGCACACCTGTCAGCTCAAGGACGTGAGAAGCAGAGGGTGCCTCCAACGAAGCTCAGATCGCACACGCCGAGGTTTGAAAGCCTCAGGGGTAGACGAGTTCTAAACTCGAAAATTGTACACCTGCCTTGATAACCAACAATCCAAATGGAACACATGCAAAGGAAATTATAATTGGTCATGCTAATAATGCCTGTGGGTACACACTATCCTGAGGACTAAAAGCACATACACAAGAATCATCTCACCATCTCTGCCCATGCACTCAGAGTGCACTGACACTGAAAGTGCAACTGTGAAATAAACAAAGCTCACAGCTGATGAGCTTTCCCTCCCCCTGTCTATCTCCAGTTTGCCCTCCACACTCACCTGACAGCGTAGCCACACATTATTATATTACAAAATCAGTTTCAGGTCTATACAGTTATGATGTTTAATGTGAAAGCAATTAACCAGAAAAGCTTCAGTAAAGAAAAGGTTTTTTTTTTTTTCTTAAACTTTAAATGTGCACATCTAACCTGTGTTGTACCAAAACACTAAGAGACTGCTTCAATGTAAAGCGTGTAAGATATACCTTCCCACCTGTTTCCACTGCTAATATGTTCCGATAAACATAAACTAAATTTTTTATGTGCACATGTACTGTATACAGCAGTTTTTTGCTAAGGGAATGTATAAGCTCTCCATATTCTAAATTGTATGAAAATACCAATACTTAGCAAAGCCAAGGCACATGGGCTTTGCAATCACACCTACATACTATATGATAACTAGCTACAGATTTAACAAGCTAATATAACAAGATGTATGACAGACATTCAGTTTCCTTGTTCTTCCAGCTCACTACACCTAAGCAGTCAACCACGGGTGACTAAGATGATTTTTCGTTTTAAAATGTAATTTCTTTTATAGCAGTTTGTATCACTTAGGCTGAAGAAAAAGTTTTGTAGACTACAGAACAGTGTATTGTGTTCAAACGCACATTTAAATTCATACAATTCAAGCAGTGTGACGGGTCCAATTTTTTTTTTACCAACTCAATGCAAACAGCACACACAAATTTCTTCAAATTTAGATTCGGCAGATATTCAATCCAAGGCACTGAAACACAGTGACAGCACAAAGGAAAATTACACAATATTGTAAAGGTATTTAAACTAATAGGACCTCTTCACCATTTCAAAAAGAACTATGTCTGTAATGTTTACAATACAAAAACCACAATGGAAGCTTGGTCAAAACATTCTATTTCTGTGGTTTTCTAGTTCTAAATATAGCAGATTTTTTGTTAGTGTTCACAACATGGTATCTTAGGAAAATTATATTTTGATCTAGTGTAAGCACCCAGTTTCATAGGCACTGAGCACAACCGCGCCTTTAAGGAAGGAATATTCGGTCAACAACCTGAGCATCAAGAGCAATTTTGTAGAAACCCATTATTATTAAGCAAACAAGAGCAATTACTGTGAAAACGCAGCTGGCGCCACACAAGAGACACCATCCGCTCCGGAGGCATATAAGCGAGAAGGAGATAAAGAGTGAGAAAACCAGATGATAGCTCCTCACTGGACAAATCTGTGGGGAAAGAGTATGAATTAAGCTTGGAAAGGAACTCAGAAATCTGCCCTCATCACTTATCAAAATCACCAGCAATTCAGCTTTGCTTACTTATGTGAGCTCTTTCTTAACCAAAGAATATTTAAAAAACCTCCAAAGTAGGCTCACTAGAATGTCAAATGAAAAGAGCGAAAATGTCCATTCTCTCACTAGAGGAAGCTATGCCTCAGCTGTACACACAAAAGGGATTTAAGTGCTGAATAGTTAACTGTGTTTTTTAAAATGTTTTATCACCATATGCATATCTTGGACAGGGTCACAAGTGGCCTGGAGTCTACTACAGACAATACAGGCTGCAAGCAGGGTGCACGCACGCACACGCACGCACACACACGCACACACACACACACACACACACACACACACAAACAAACCCTGCAGGCACCAATGCTGCCTTGTGAGTCACATTACCACCTGTTTTATTTTTCCCCTCAACCTGAAACAGATATACTTAAAATTTCATTTTGAATATGAGTATTAACATTTTACACCTTCTAAGTTTCTTATCAAACAATGTGTCACTTTCTGAGTGCTGTCCCATTAGTATGGGCAAATGCTGTTCACAGGATGCTTCAGTCTGTGATTTTTTTCCGTCAGGTCTTTTTATATCTCTTTTCCTCACTGCATTTGTATGTTTGTAAATAACACATTGTCAATCAAAGCTTTTTGTTTTTCATGCAGTCTCAGAACCCCTGGATGAAAGAACCATTGAAATGCACAAACTATGATTATTTAGAAGTGAAAAGGTTTTTTGTATTTCCCAATATGAGGAAAAAGTCTGTTTGTTCCCAACATAAACTGTGCTGCTCATATGTGCATACACATAAAGATGTGCCCTATACACTGTTTTTGTGTGTGTGTGTGTGTGTGTGTGTGTGTTTTTTTTTTGGTCTGGCAAACCCGATAAACATGAAGCAATGTCTCTGAAGACCATGTTTAACACCCCTGACACCTTCCTGTTCAGCAGAACTCCATCTTCATTTTTGAATTATGAATACAGATTACTGCTTCTTTCAGTATGCGGTTCAGAACCTAGCCCCCCGTACACACCCCCGACCTCCCAACTGCTGGAAACCATAAGACGTGACCTCAAATGCTGCAGAGCACAACTGCTACCCAAAATTGGACAAAACTGCATTTGTAAAATCAGCTATTTTCCATATATCACTGTACCTGCCCTGGACGGTCACCAGTATGCTTACAAATAAGGTCACCAAAATTCATGAAAGCTGGTTAAGTTATTATATATGGACAAAAAACCTTCAAAGTGGCAGAGTTGCGGCTTATACATTTCACTGGTGGCTTATAATGGCTGTTTACCTTACTTGAACGTATCCAGGAAGATGTAATAAATTTCATTACATATCTCCCCTTCGACAGCTGACTGACTGCTTTTTAATGGTTATGAAGCATCCAAACGCCATGTTGACTCTATCACCGTAATTACATTAAAGCCTTTGGGAATGATAACAATCAATAGAAGAAAAATGTAAATTAACAACCTAGTTAACAGCAAATGAAAATAAATGTGATTTCTTTGCAGTTTTAAAGGACTTTGGTTTTTAAAACTTTAGGTAATTAATCATATTTACAAATTAGGATAGTATCTTAGTGCTCAAAGTAGGATGTGATTATATATATATATATATATATATATATATGTAATGTATGTGTGTGTGTGTGTGTGTGTGTGTGTAAATATGATTACATATTTAAATAGTGAAACAGGATATCAGAGGAACTTGGTAAAAATAAAAAATGGCTCTTGATATGACAAAAACAACATCAAACATAAACAGTACATAAACCCACTTTAAAATGATCCACTGTCAAACATAGCTGTTTAAGATGTGTTGCAAATTGCAACACTGGAGCTTGGGTTGATATTTGACAAGGCAATAAACTGAGTCAGTTTCTGTCTTTTTCTGAAAAGGCTGTACAATTTATTAACATTTGTCATAGAAGTGTGTGAAACAGGTTTTGAAAAGTGCCTTCATGAAATTGCTAGCTCACAATTGCAGGCATTATTATGGACAACCCAGAGTACTTAACATGCACTTGGCGCCATGCAACGGACACATTCCATAAAGCATGGAACTCATGGCTTAATTACGTTGGGTCGATTCTGACAGCTTTACAGTTACAAGCCTTCTCCCGCCGGGCATGCCATTTCTCCTTCCCAGTTTCTCCATCCACTTCCCTGTTATTTCCTCTTTATTTATTTATATGCCGTACTGAGGTCTGTACGCTGAAGATGTGTAAATCCTGCCAGGCTGACCTGATCATATGTGCTCCCGAAGAAAGTAAAATCTAAATAAATACAACTTAAAAAGTAAGCTTCATGGTCTGAAAAAAAAAAGTATGGATAGTAAGTATGACAAATATGCAGGCATGTTTTAACTTCTCAAATAAACAACAGTGGTGGAATTTCTTTTTGTTAAAAAAAAAGATTCCTGCAGAAGTTAGTGACCACATCCTGGTATCTATTCCCCTCATTATCTGCATTTTGTTTGTCGTTGTGTGTACATATTTCACCTATACCTGCACAGAAGCAGCTGAAAACAAGGCAAAATAACAGTTTTGTTGGGAGCTGCATCTTTCCAGCACATGCCAAACCAAAGATGATGTCCTTGTATCAAATGAAGAGCTTGGAGGAAGAACAGTCAAAATTTGTGGTAAAACAAAATTTTATATATGTGAACTGTACACTTCTTGAAAATGATAAGGCTCATTATAATGAGTATTGCTTTATCTGGAGAGAAGCAACTTAGACATATATCGAGTTTAACAAAATGTTATTACAATGGGCCAATTATTACAGGTCATGATATGGGATGTGATATTGATGTGATATTCCTACAGGATTCATCAAAGCAGTTTTTACCTTAGCAATCAGGGACTGAAAAACCAAAAGGTTTCATTTGAAAGTCTCAGAGTGGCCTTGTGAGTGAATTTCATCTGCTCTCATGGTCTAGACATTACCTAACTGATTCAGACAAACTAAAGATCTTATATTCAATCTGTGGCTCAAAAGACCAAAACTGGAAAGTCCCAATTTGTCATCATGTTGGAATACAACACTTAAAATAATTGTACATATACTTTAGAAAACCCTTTCAAAATTCGGCTACCCAACACAGCAAACTGCTTCACCGTTAAAGGTCTCAAAGTTTTGAAGCTTTCCATCAAGAGTGTCTTTGTCCTCTAGCCATTTTCAGCTGTTTTTTCTTCTACTGTCCACTCAGTGGTCTCCTTTGCTCTCCATGTAACACACAGAATTTGAGTTCCCTTATCTATTGTGCCAAAATACATGCCTTGTGTTCATTACTTATCATTCAACTCAGATCTATATGTTGCCGCTGGCCATATTACTGTTCAGAGCAAATAAATTTTCACTGCAGCCAACAGGCCGTCAGTTTCCATAGCTTGTTGAGCTGCCCTGGCCTTGCAAAGTAAATGTTTAATGTTAACGTCACAAGTCATTTCTCCTTATATAATAAAAACATAAGACATTCTCCACTTTCCCCAGGAGATTCCATCAGTTGTTACATCACAAGAACGTCTTTCCATTGACATCACCTTTGTTTGTCAATATAAATGAATAGTTTGAAGCACTTCACCCTTTCAGCCACTTCTTACAGTTGTTTTTTTCTGAACTCAGCAAGACAACAATGTTGTCATGAGTTTGTTATCCATCTGCCTCTGATTAGGAAACATCTTTTGAGTCTTCCAATATTAGTCGCATTACCGTTTTGGCTAGCACATTAAGGTAAGGTGACAGGACACATCTTTGTCATAGTTACCTTTTTACTCTGAGCCAATCCAAATGAATGCCAGCTACCTTCATATAATCCCTTAGCTATACTGATACATCTCTGGAAGAAGGTTAACTAAACACATGGCATACATCTATCACAGTCAACTGTTCAGTGAAGTCTTTCTGAAATCTACAAAACACACAGACGAGTAACTGATGTTTTCCTGTCTTTCGGAGAAGAATTGAGGTTTGCTACCTGATCTTTTGTACCCCTGCTTTTTTGGAAACCCCCCGTTCTATAGCTATTTCTGTTTCAGTTGTTCTACAAATCATTCCCAATGTGACCCTTAAAATGACTGCGTTACAGTTTGATACTGTAATTGTTATTTGTTTCATGTACACAATTAAGTCACCACTAATTTGGTAAAGGAACAAATGTGGAATTTGTCCATTCATTGGACCATTCTCCACTTTCCCACAATATATTACATTGAACTCAATTGATCTTTTGCTGAACTTCCTCCTGCTTTGAATAATTGGTCAGGCACAACTTCTGTTCCTTCCAACTTGCTGTTGGCTGCCTGCCGTGTGGGGACAACCTCAGGTGCGATCTCTGTGTGACAATGAGACAGCATCAGTACCATCACACAGGTCTGCATCACACTCATCTCACTGTGCACAAATCACTCTTTCCTGTAATGATGTCCATTGCCACTGACTTAAGACAACACAGCTAGGACTGAAACAGCAGTGTGATGAAATGCACTGTGAAGACATTCAGATACATGCCCTTTTCATTTGCTGACTGTACTGCAATTACACAGAAAAAAAATTAATAGCTTATTTCGTACAGTGACAGCAGTTTTGTTTGTTCAATTTTTTATTTAATAATATTCTGCTGGCAACATATTAAATATGCTGCATTATCTCAATGCTTTAAACCCAGATTGGTTAACAACAGCATGGACAGATTTCATCCTTAATACTGACGTTTTCAGTGCTGCTCCTGGAATGTCCTCAACAAGAGCTTAATCAGTAACTGGAAAGTAAAGTTATCAACATAATATTTCCGTGTACTTAGTAATGCCACATTCTGTAAGTACACAGCAAAAAGAAACAAGAGCAGATATAAAAGAGATGTTTGTTACTCTGTTAACAAACAGAGTAACAAACTGCCCTGCTCATTCATAATATATTTAAACCCAATATGTCATCTTTGAAGATGTGATACCATTATTGTATCCAGTCACATACCCATAATCACATTTGTGAACCTGTTGACTGAGGCCAATGAATAAAAAGACTACTTATATAAAAAACAATATATGATGTAATTAAACATGTAGGATAAATGAATAGGTGGCATTTCAAAAAATTATACAATATAAAATCGTGGGAACATTTCATTGTGTGACACAGAACCAGAAATTAAATAAAAACACTCATTTATTAATTGTTGTGGAACTGCAACAGAAGGACGCACATTTCTTTATTACTGTTTAATGGCGATGACTTTTGCCACTGTCATGCATGCAGTTTTGGATGTCTATCTGCAGGACTGTAGTTAACATCTGTTATAACGTAATCTTTTTTGTCACAGAAAACCCCATTACACTTATCTTTTCACCGTAATTCTTTCATCTTTCATTCATTATCTCAAGCCATCGGTTCACAGCTCCCCAGAGCGTAGGACTTGTCTCTGGGTGTACACGGTTGAGGAGGCATGGCGCAACCTGTACATGACTAAGAACACGAAATGGCTGTACTTATACTATTATTCATGCCCAAAGTACGCTTCTTCTGCTTCTTCTGTTTGCAATTGGAAAACAAAGTTTCTCAAGGTTACACAAAACAGTCAAGGAACAAGGAGGAGAAAGTGCCGCACTTCCATGAGGAAGAAAAATCTCTTATGACGCTGGTATTCACAGAACATGCCAGCACAGAAGAGCTAATACCCAGAGAAATTTTTAATCATCCACCTGGGAGAGTTTAGCAGCAGTCGTGTCAAACACTATTGTTATCCCAGACTGCTACAGAAGTCGTGCCTCTCCTGAATTATAATCAGAACTAATTCCTTTAGAGATGAAAAGACCAACAGAACTCAGAAACCCAGAAGTCTACTAACAAACTTCATTATTAAAAAGGTCTCTTTATATAATTTTCTCAAAGTTTGAAGCTACTGATGCACATATTTAGTAGTATATTACATGCATTTTCATTAAAATTAATGCAGCAAAAGCTTCAAGTACTATACATCATATACCTGAAGCACACTCCAATGCAGGTTGATGGGAACATGAGAGGCTTAGCTAGGATATCAGCTGTGGCCTGCCAAACATTTTACAAAAGCCAATCATGTTGTACGCTTGTCAAAAATGAATATGCTGCATATAATTACGCAATAATTCCATAATGTTATTTTGGTCTTATCGAATTGAAAGACAGGAGTATCTGGCACCATAAAGAGAAACCTAAGAATCACCTGTTCTGTTAAAAGAGAGGAGTGTTGCCAGTAACTGTGTTGTGTGTGACCAGTGGTGTTATATCATTTGAAGAACAAAATGATTTACATCTGCATGCATTTTTTCCCCACTTTCCATGTTGTATCTCTGCTGCTTGAAGGGCTGCTTACAGTGGTATGGCAGACACATTTTCCAGTCTCTTTTGTAATCCAAGTGTACATCTAAAATGGTAGGTAAAACAGAGAGTAAGGACGTTCTCAAAAAGTTCTTATGACGCCAGTAAAATTATGATACCGGGGATCAGTGTTTGGAAACGTGAAATGACTTACCAAATTTTTGAACCACACCAGCAGGTAGCAGATGTCCAAGTACATTGGAGGGGTTGGAAAAAACACAGGAATTAAATCAACGAAGACACTGAACAAAAGCACAGCAATGAGATGGTCCTAATGCCACAGGTCTGCTTTTCCTGTATTATCCACCCAGTGGAACCTACCTAGTTGTAGCTGATTAGATAGTCAGATCAGGCACTGCAAGGCACCTCCTAGCACAATGCTGGAAATCTATTGCTGTGACAAGCATTAAAACCCTCACCAAAACCCAATCATATATGGTGCATTTGCCTCCCATCATTAAAGCATACAAATCTTACATCTGGAAAAAAGCAAACAAGCAAAATACCAAATTTTAGTTTGACATGCGAGAATTAAAAGTGATTATACTCAGAGAATGCCACAGAGATATGCAAACATATCCTTCCAAAGAATTCCAACAACAAAACACTTTTTAAACCAACGACACTTGTAGTCGATCATGCTGCAACCTTGACAATGTAGTTTGCACAGACAATCACCAACATCAATTGTAATTTCCAAGTCTGTACAAATTATTTAACCATGCAGATACTACAATTAGTTATACTATGTATGGATTCTGGGTTTTGCTTGAACATACAATGTTTATTAAATTTATTACATTGTATTTACCACAGTTTGGAAAATCATTACCACTCAAGGCATAAAATAGATATAAATCAATATGCTTGTTCTAATTTACAGTTCCAAGATAAAGACTGTTAGTTGCTATAGTAATTCACTTGGACTAACTTGTTTGGCAGGCAAAATTAAGTGTAACAATTAACAGATTTTTTTAAATCATGTGTTCTTCAACAAAGGGAAGAAAAATCACAGAAAGACTGTAACAGATTATTCTTGTCTGTTACTCCCTCTAATTGAGCAAACAACAAGATCAATAACATTTAAAGAATAAGACCTGCTCTGCTTAATTGTGCTGAGCCAAGGAATCATTACTGTTACCATTGTAGTCACATATTTGTGTCATGTGTCCTGGTCCATACACCCCATTCATTCATGGATTGTATTACAACAGTCTATATTATTTTATATTACTAAACTGAAAAACTTCCATATTAGTCATCACAAAACCTTTTAACAACCAAACTACATACCCAAACTTTCCTTTATATTTAAGAAACTGACTCATCCTAGTGTCACTGTCAACAGCATATCAGCTGTTTTTTAATCAAATGTTCACTTAAAGTTCATTTCAACATTACTCTTCACTGTGAGCACATTGGCCGTTTCAAAGGAAACATTAACATTTGCATCAATAGTAAAGAGATTTAATTATTCACAGCAGACCAAAAATAAGAAAAGCAAATTAAAAGCAAGGCAATATCTGGGGGTACACTTACACATTTGGAAAACAACTTTCTGCATAAATAAAAAATAAATAAATAAAATAACCATTGACCCAGATTTTCAGAATTCGCTCGTCTAAATGTTGATAACTTCAAAGTTAGAATTACTTTCACAGAGCAGTGCTGATTTTCACTTCACTGAGCCTGTTACTCATCTTTTTGCTTACAAACTCTACCGATACTTGCGCTTTCGTCAGTTAGTGTACATATTTACTATAGGAAGAACTGGGAATCAAATGTAAACCTTTCTGTTTACCAACGATAAATTAAACAGTAAACGAACAATCACTGATCTTATTTGCGTATCTTATTTGCGTTTTTTCCGCATTTAACCCGAGATGTTTACTTAGTCACTCATATAGGAATAGAACACATTGAGTGCTCTGCTAATTTTGTTTCAATACAGTATCTTCGACAAATTCAATAATAACCATAAGCGCAAGTGTAATGTGAAAATGCAGTACTGTATACCAATTAGTTGTAGTTCTTACACAACAGGACCAGACTGCATAACCTTAATAGCGCTGCAGAAGAAAATTCATGCATCTTAGTAAAACCTACGGTACGACGTGTTCTGAGAAAAAACGGTGGATCGCTTTGTGTCAGTCCCTGAAAGCGTACTCAAACATTACAAGAAGTCATATTAGTAAACAGACAGTGTCCAAGTTTTACGACAATGCTTTCAAGTTTGTCGAATGACCTTCTCTGCTGCTATGCAGTGGCAGAAAAAACAGAAACTATAAAACTGGCACTTAGTAACAACTGTTACGTTGATGCTGGTGAGCGAATCATTGTGTTTCAAATAATACAAAAAAAGAAAAGAAAAAAAAGAATAAACATCGGCATACTCACCAAAGACCAAGAGAACATGTTAAATTTCATTTCCTTATTTTTTAATAAATCTAAAGAGACCACTTGAAAAATGTAGAATACATTGCATGTTTATTAGCTTCGGAAAAGCCATCGGTTTGCACAAGTTACCTCACAATTTGAAATCAAATAATGCACAAAAAGAAACAACGCACGAACTATATCACTGTATATCCTCCGCAAAAATGCCATGCGGGAATGATTAATCGGGGCTGTGCACGTGCTTTCACCTATGTGATCCACTTTCAAACATTGAGATTTGACAGCAGTGAGAGCTAAAGCCGGAAATTTGTGACCCAAGGTCTGTGTTTCAACAGCATCAGTGCAGCAGAATGAAAGACCATCTGAGTGAAGAATTACGCTCAGTAGCTGTTTGCTTCACCCCCGTGCACTGTACGCCCCGGTCCAGCAGTACGGACAGATACTGATGCACTAATTATCTAACGCGATTGAAAGTATTGTAGTGGAAACACAATGACTAATTGAACTAGTCTTGCACAATTACGCGACGTATCAATTCGGGTTAATATATGAAAAACGCCTACAACAGGTAGAGACAGTATCTTATAAAGGACAAGTGGTCAACTTCTCTCAAAAATATTAATGGTTTGTATTTAATTGCGAACGCAACATGATGTGCCCGAAGTCAATGCCCTATCGTAAATAGAGGGAAAAATCAGAACAAAAAAGGAAAACCTTGTGACATTACAACTCGACAAACACTACATAACAGCAACGCAGTTTTATTGCACTTAACTGCTAGTAATCCGCTGCTTCTGCTAAAAATTGCATAACCTAAGTCATATGCATATAGGAGAATAAAAAATTATAACACAAGTTCTTCTATCCGTTGAAATTTATGTTCGCGTCAAAAAAGAAAAAAAAAATCAAACCACTTTTCACAGTAAATTTAGCATAATGGTATAAATGTGTAGTGCGATGTAACATACAGGAGACAGAGACCTTCGTTTAAAACCGCCAATTGCTGAGCTGCTTATTACTCACCTTTTCCTTGCCGTGGGACAGCGGCGCTTACAAAGAGGACGATAAACAAGAATAACGCCTCCATCCTTCTCGACGTTTACGCGATTAAGCCCACAATTACAGAAATCGATATGTTAAAACAAAAATAAAACTTTTGTTCCTTCTCGACAACTGTGTCGTATTAAACTGCAGTATTTCCACAATTGACCTCTGTAAGTCCTTTTTTTTTTGCCAGGGAAAGATTCTCCCTGCAAAGCTGATTGTTGTAAGAAGTGAGCCTGCTCCAGTCTGTTTTGCGCAGTCTTGTGCGGTTTAATAACGGGAAGATCGCGCGCTGCTCCGAATTGGACGCAGGTCTGTGTACAAACAGTGAGTGAGAACAAACGCACGGCGCAGACGGTCTGAGCACTCCAACTGGGGCGCTGTCTTGTTCATAAAGACAGCCCTACTCCTCCCCACACGTGCTGCCACTGCCAATACAAAGCAACGTGGAATCCTGTAGGGAGGGGCTTTGAATACTTCATCGCTAAATATTTTTTTAACTCCACTCGCACACGTTCAGCTGCAAAAGCTGTAGATTGAGTAAGTGCTGGAAGACGCATTTCCAAGAATGGGGCTTATTCATATATCTTTATGATTTTACTTTCCTGTTGTGGAAAGAAGTGTCTGCAGTCGTACAACTTAAAATCGGTTGTTTTTTCTTCTGGAGTTTGGACAGTATTTACTTCATTATTTTTATTAACAGAATAAATGGTTTTACCCTTTTCTCTTTGTACTCATTAGAGTTGAAGCTGCATAAAATGCTATTCATTTTATATTGAGTAAAAGGTATGTATGTTTTAGTAAAAGGCAAGACAGACTTTAAATATAACAATTGTTCTTGTATGTATTTCCTCACAAAAATAATTGTTATGTATAAAGTCTACCTTTTGTGTAGATGCTTGGATATGGTGTTCAGCAGTGCTGTAATGCTATGTAATTGCTTTTGGTACAATGATTTTTGTAAAAAGATTATTTTGAATGGGCAGTTGTTTTGAACCTTCTGAAAATATAAAAAACATGGTGACATAGCCTACCTTCAGTTATTGCCGTATGCTGTTTTGAAAATGTGTAAATAGTGTTAAAATGGATAACTTAAAATATAAAAATCTTAAAAAGTTGTTACTACTGCCTTCTGTTTTAAATATTTCCACATTGTGGTCCCACATTTTTAAAGCCTACTGCTAGCCCTCGGGCAGTGATCTGGCAACATCCTGATATAATGTGATGGGGGCAAGAGGGGCTGCAAACTCTCAACCTCGCGGTCCGAACAGTTACCAGACAAGATGATTAGGCCCCCTAGCTAAAGACCCAAGTTCCTCACTTACAGGACTAATCGCACTCTTGTCCTTACTGCCAGGGATTCTCACCATACAGTGACATAAGGCATAAGAAAGGTAAAAGCTGAATAAAAAGGCAATGATCATATCACACCATTTTACAGATCAAATATTGCTAAATTGATTATTTTTTAAACTAAAGTCTAAGCTTTACATTGATCACTGTACATTTAAGTTCTGCCCTCATTACTTCAAAATGACGCTTATCCTTTTAGTATGGCAGACTGTCCATGTAAAATCATGACAACTCAGAACTTTATTTGTGGACATCTCATAAGCACAAATCAACAATCTATCATTCAACTTTTACAGTAGACATATACATTCTGTCTTTTGTGTCAAATATTGTAGCTAGTTATTAAGAATAAATCTATACAATTAAGGGTTAAAGATACAACTTTCAATTATTTATACATGGTTTTTATTTTTCCTTGTCCACTTCAGGCAGCACAGCACAAATGCAGGTAAAGTCCGCCACGGTGTGCTTTCTGTATGTGGGGTTAAGCTAACACAGGGAACTCATTCACACATGCTAACATTAGGAGCATCTTAGTGCTACCAGCTCATCCCTCAACACCATGGTGTTGGAAGAGGAAACCCACACAGACATGGAACTGTATGCTAATCTGCACAGACATATATGCACTCACAGGCCTCAGGGTCAAGTCAAACTCAGAACCCTGGACCTTCAAGGCAGCTGCACATGATCCACAGTGTAACTCTCACACCCTCAAAACATTGAACCTTTTTATTTTTATTCAACTTCTTTTGTTGCATATTACTAGGAAAATGCAGTACAAGTGTCAAAGTGGTTAAAATGAAAACAGAACATTTTTTAAGACTAATTAAGATAACCTTTAATTTTCTTCAGCAAGGATAATTTTCCATAGCTCATAGCAATAGGGCCGTAATCATAGCTGTAATAATTCACTTTTTATTTTCCATATATTTTCAAAGCATTTTAGGCCAGCAATATTCTGCCAGTGCTGCAGCAGTTTGAATAAAGAGAATTTAAACCTGCATTTTCAATTTAAATCATGGCTGAAAATAACATTGGGTCAAATGAAATGCTAACTACTTGGTATTGGACAATGAATACAGTATTCTACACATGTGGATGAATTTGTTGTTAGCCTTCCAGTAAAGAAAGAAAAACACACAATGGTCACGGAAGTAACTTGAAACTGATAAGTAATATTAAATAATGATTTAATGAACATCAACTAATGAAAATCAGACATTGCTTTTGAATTGTGATTCAACAAAAAAAAAAAAAAAAACAAA
Organism: Chitala chitala; assembly: GCA_025773905.1. Taxonomy (NCBI): domain Eukaryota; kingdom Metazoa; phylum Chordata; class Actinopteri; order Osteoglossiformes; family Notopteridae; genus Chitala; species Chitala chitala. The sequence goes on along the minus strand of JABJVR010007588.1, from coordinate 18,486 downwards.
CTGGCCTAGATAAAAATGATGGTACCCTTAACTTAATATTTTGTTGCACAACCTTTTGAGGGAATTACTGTAACGAAGCAATTTCTGCAGCTCTCAATGAGACTTCTGCACCTGTCAACAGGTAGTTTTGCCCACTTGTTGTGAACAAACACATGCACCTGTCTCAGGTTTGAAGGTTGCCTTCTCCAGACTGCATGTTTCAGCTCTTTCCACAAATGTTCAATAGGATTTAGACCAGGGCTCATAAAAGGCCACTTCAGAACAGTCCAATGTTTTGTTCTTACCAATTCTTGGGTGCTTTTAGCTGTGTGTTTTGGGTCATTATCCTCTTGGAAGACCCATGACCTGAGACTAAGACTGAGCTTTCTGACACTGGGCAGTATGTTTCACTCCAGAATGCCTCAATAGTCTTGAGATTTCATTGTACCCTGCACACATTCAAGACACCCTATGCCAGACGTAGCAAAGCAACCCCAGAACGTAACCGAGCCTCTTCTATGTTTCACAGTAGGTACAGTGTTGTTTTCTTTGAAAGCTTCTTTTTTGCATCTGTAAACATATACCTGACATGACTTGCCAAAAAGGTCCAGTTTTGTCTCATCTGTCAATATGCATTTTGTCAAATTCCAGTCTGGCTTTTTAATGATTTGTTTTCAACAGTGGAGTCCTCCTGCGTCATCTTCCATTAAGTCCGTCTTTGCTCAAACAGGGACTGATAGTGCAATCTGACACTGATGTACCTTGACCTTGGAGTTCATCTTGAATCTCTTTGGAAGTTGTCCTTGATTCTTTGGTTATGATTTGTATTATCCTTCTGTGCAATTTGACTTCAATTTTCCTCTTGCAGCCATGTCCAGGGAGGTTGGCTGCAGTCCCATCGACCCTAAACTTCTTAATAGTATTTGCAGCTGTAGTCACATGAATGTTAAGATGCTTGGAGGTGGTCTTATAGCCTTTACCTTTAACATATTTGTTGATAATTTTCTGTCAGATCTCCTCAGACAACTCTTTCCTTTGCTTGCTCTGGTCCATGTTTAGTGTGGGGCACACCATGATACCAAACAGCAGAATGGTAACTATTCACCATTTAAATAGGCTGACTAAATTACGGCAAGATTGTGGACACCTCTGATGCCAATTACAGGACAAATTTTAGTTTAACATGCCACTATGGTCAAATTATTTTCAATCTTTTCTAGGGGTTCCATAATTTTTGTTCAGGCCAGTTTCATTAGTGTCATTTTTTAAACGATTCCCTTGAGTCACAGTTCAAAAGCAATGTCTGGTTTTCATTAGTCAATGTTCATTAAATTATCATTTATTATTACTTTTGTCAGTTTCAAGTTATTTCAGTGGGTTTTTCTTTCTTTAATGGATGGGTACCAACAAATTTGTCCATGTGTGTAAGTAGCCTTGACTACAAAGAATGTGAAATACTAGTTTCTGAAATTTGAATAGCATCACTGTTTCTTTAAATCAGCTTTTTTAAGTGAAACATGATTATGATTAAGAACCGGGTTTAATCTACAAAAGTGTGTCCATTTGACACAGCATTAATATATCGCTCAGGGAATGTTCTATCCAAAAACGCTTACGGTTTACCAATTAAATGACTCAATAACATAACTCAGATGAGATATCTTACTCTATGGGCACAACATGAAATGTTAAGCAGCATCGGGGTTCAAATCCGTATTGTTTTTTTTTTTTTTTTACAATGCTGTGCATTTATGGATACTCTGTTACTCCATCAGTTCCTAAAGATCAAAGTTAACCCACAGTCATAAGGTTAGCAGTGCATTAACTTTTATTATACCCTATAATCAAATACACATTTGGGTAAAATACTGACTGATATAGCTGTTTCTTGATTTTGCAACACACATGGTTGTTGCATAAATAGTTTTCCAATAATGTTGAAGTACTTCAAAATTACTGCTGGTTGAGCAGTCAACAAACGAGAGTGCCACTTTGCTTAAATAGCATTGCCAAAGTGAAAAAAACACATCAATAAAAACAATCAAATTTGTCAAATGAAATCGACTGAGTTAATATTCAACAGAATGTCAATAAAATAGTCTTGAGGGCAAAAGGTTATATGTAAATGTAAATAATTTAGCGTGCTGTGTTTACCCAATCATACAGTAGTTTAAGTGTCTAAAGTCTGCTATTCTTTTCCAAATGAGAACAGAAATTAAAAGCTATAACAGTGTTTGGGTAAAAGCAGAAATGAGTAAGAGGGCGTCACTTTCGTTAGGCCTGCTGGAATATGTTCCTTCCACATGGTTTCTCAGTCTTCTCCTAACACAACTTTGTTTACCCTGCATCTCACAAAGAAAGGACTCCTCACAGTTCCTTGTCCTTCTTGTTGCTTTGGCCTACTTTCACCCTTTGGTAGGTATTTTACATGTGTTCGCAACACTGGAGTGGATGCTTCAGAAAACATCAGAGCTCGCAAATGTCAATAGTACAGTGCCCTGGCATCTCGATAATGAGGAAGCAGTCAGCCCTTTTCTGGAGCATAATCTCAGCCCAAACTTTTCTGACAGCCTATGACTCATTTAGTACTGTGCTTGCCTATATATCAACAAAAGGGATGAAATGGAAGACTATATTTTCCTGTACAAAAACCAATAAACTCTGCACCCACGCTTAGAAGCAAGATTTACAGCACAACTTGATGGATGATCTTGACCTCCTTCCAGTCCCAACAATCCCCCTGACTTCAACAGTCTTAATGATTTCAAGAGGAGTGTCTATACATGTTAAATATATATGTTTTGCTTTTAAAATTTTCAATAATACCTTTACAAGCTGGCAGCCATCCCAGTTATTAGTATTCATTTTTCAGTTTATTCATTTAAAGAAGACAGTCCTGGCTTTGGCAACAATTTTGCCAACACAATACGGTGGAAGTATGTCATCAGCAACATTCTTCCAAAATTGTTAAGCCCTCTGTGTCTATTTGTAGGACCACATTATTCACACATTATATTTGAGGATGCCTTTGTGTAAATGTACTTTCAAAGACAAGCTTCCGTTTACTGCATCAATCACTGCCAGCATTCAGAAAAATCCATAATTGAGGCATACTAGTTTGATGCTTCATGATAAAATGCTTTTAATGTCTCCAAACCTCCCACCCTATTTAAAACAGTGCTTTATTCTCCAATTTAAGCATCCTAGTTTGATGTCTTGTGGTAAAATGTTTTTCTTGTCTCCAAACCTCCCACCCCATATGCAAAAGTGGTTTTATTCCTACTAATGGCACACAGCATTATATGCCATGTGATCACCAGTGCACTGAAAAACTGAGACACTTGAAATGTTCGTTCAACAAAACCATTACTGGTCTTTTTGGTCAAACCACTCTGCACATTGTCAGTTATGAAAATCCTTCTGCATTATGAATGTAATATAGGAAAGGCAATAATTGGATGTTGCATTTCAAGCTGCTGAGGTATCTCAGTCTATAGAACCATCTCCGACTACTTGTGGATTAAACATTTGTCAACTGCCTTTAATTTTCCCATTGACTGTCGTGCATTTTATGACTGAATTATGTTTCTAATTCACCTGGTTAGAGGAAGTAATGGAAAGCGGCATTAACAGTTAGAACAGAGGTTTTTATATGGGAGGGAAAACTTTATGAAGAAAAGCCAAGTAAGGCAGGAAACTGGAGGCTGGAGGGTGAGTGGGTGGCAAGCATAGCATCCTCATGCTTGTGGCTCTATGATTTAACTACCACACAACACTGGAGCATAATGATGTAATGTTTTCAGAAATATTATAGAGGAACCTTTGTAATTTCACCAAAAGACCATGAATCAGACATGTAGAAAAGATGAGGCATTCTAAACTGAAATTAAATACAGTATGATTATGGGATAGTATTAGATATCCTTAAAATTCATATTGTAACAGGTTACATTAAGTGGCTTTGGTGTAAAATCTACGTAAAAACACAAATTGGCCATTCTTTGCACAAATTGTTATTTTCTATGGAAGGCATCAGCAAGTGTATAAGAAGCAGTTGACATGATATATCAAAAACATCAAGAATGACACTGATGAAATTCCTATTTGAAGTTGCTTTTTCACTGAGCTGAAGCCTCTATAAAAACTAATGCAGACAAGTCTACAATTTGTGAACTAAGCATTTCTAAAAGATGATTAATACATTTTTGTTGCAACAAGACTTTGTAATCTTTAGTTATTTTTGTTGAGTCATCTTACGTGTAATCTTATTAATTAAATATGCAGATGCATTGGTTAGAAATATTATTTCCTAAAGCTGACTCCTTAGCATTTTTCATATGTGAAAATGACATCCCTTACTATATTATTCATGAGTAACATATTGCCTAGCCATTTCTTCCTAGTAATGTTATCCTTGTGCTTGTTCTGTTTGTTTTATTATGGGATTGAACTGGGGGGCTTCGTCAGTGACATTAACAAGAAAGAAGAAGAACTGAGAAGAAATAAATAAAAAGATGGTGTTAAGTTGAATATATTATAGCCATGACAGTTTAAAATGAGGAGAGATTCGTGAAAAATGTTTTTGATACCAGTATGGTGATTTTATTTATGCAAGTTTAAAATCCATAAAAATATCCAAATGTATAAAAATAACACAGAATATAGAATATGGAAATTGCTAAAACTATCATCCCTCTCATTCAGATGGCCTAATTTACAAATGTGAATAAAAATATAGCACCAAGCCTCAACTTAAATCAACAACAGCCTGCAAATCTCTGTCTCAGCTTGTTCTCAGATGAGGCACATAAGAAAAGCCCCTCCTTAAATAAATCCAAACACATTATTTATTTATTTACAAGCTGCCTATCCAAGTTAGGGTTAAAACACCACATAGTGCAGTCACCCTTATACACTTTAAGGGGAAATTCCCAGAGTTCAACACACCTAACCTGCATGTTGTCACGTTGGAGTTAACCGGAGTACCCAAAGGTAACCCTCACAGGCACAGAAAGCCATGAAAACAACAAACACACACACACACACACACACACACACACATACACACACACACACACACACACACACACACACACACACACACACACACACACACACACATGCTGCCAAGGGGTGCATTGCAGCTGATAGCCCTGAGGGTGTGAGGGAATATCTCTTGTTGAACCACTGTGATTACCACCTCTGAATAGATGCAAGCAAAATATGAAATTTTTTACACTATATAACATTTCCCTGAAACATTATGTAACATTACATATACTGTACACTATATAACACTTCTGAAATATATATTTCTAACATTGTTATTATTGCTGTCACTGAACAGCAAGCTGCTTTGTAATGTTCAGCTGTAGGAAATAAATAAAGCTTACATAAAAAAAAACACTACATTACCCAGGATCCCCTGTTACTGTTAGAAAAAGAAAGCACATTCTTCAAGATTAAGACAACGCAGGTTCTTGTCAGGCCAGCCTACAACACCGGCCAATGTGCATTCTGGCGATACTGTGTACTTGACTTTTTACTCAAATATTTCTGCAGCAAAGAATGGCAGCTGTTTGAAACATGGAGGGTTTAAGAAAGCACTGGCACAGCATGAGTTTGGTAACAAAGATGATTGCTGGAAAAACAAAACTAAAAACAATACTGGAGATTATTTCTTTTTTAATTTTGTGTTTAAGTAGTGTTCTAATTATTTTGCATAAACAAAGAACCACATAAACTGAAATGAGATGTGTACCCATTCAACAATAAGCAACAACAACACAGAAATGACAACTGACATTAAAAATAATATTGTACCAATAACATCATATTAAACATGATGTTATTAAACATTAATGGCATTAACATGTAAAAAATGGCATTTAACATGTAAAAAACACATAGTGTATGCACACAGTGCAGGCCAATAGTGCAGTGATGAAAACCTTCAAGTGATATGCAATGTTTGAGGGAGTACGCCATTCTTGAATCTGACAGTCACCCATCTAATGCTGTGATACCCCCTACCAGAAGCTATGGAGAGAACAACAGAGTGGTCTGAGGCTTGTGTTATAATGTTATTCTTGCTAAATTATGGCATCTTAAAGGTACAGTGTGTCTAGATGCTGGAGCGGTGGGGGGATTGGCATGGTAGTATTGGCCTGATGGAATTCAGTCCAGATTTCACAACCCTCCTTAGGACCTTCCTGTTCTTCCTTTGTTAAACTCTGATTATTCTTAAAGAAAGGGCAGCAGTGTTATCACTGTTGCCAAACACTTTGTCACAAAATAATTTATGATATTAGTTTTCTGGGTACCAATGTTACATGAACTTCACTTAAAAGTGAATTTAATAAGTTGAAATATACACATTTGTCACAAAGACATTTACCAGTCAATGTGCCATGCTGTTCCTACAAGCACTACCATTGGTGATGTAGGTTTGCTGGATGGATCAATAGTACAGGGAGCATGGGGAGGTACTTTTTACTTAATTTAGAAACTACTAGGGTGTACATTGTGGTCTGTGTATTTGGACTCTTAACTATTACCCTGTCTTGCAATCTAGACCACCTGGGATTAGAGCCAGCCTACCTGTGACCTCTGTAAGAGATAAGCAGTTAGAAAATGGATGGATGGATGGAACTATTATAGCTTAGTGTGAAGAACAGGAACTTGCAAGAGCTGAAGGAATCAGTCTCAAAGGGTTTGGCATAAAGCAGTGAATTTATTGGACTGGTAGAGACAATCAGGAAGACACACTAGACAGTCTATTTGAAGTCCTTTGAAGGGAAACAGGATTTTAGGGGACAGGCTACGATAGGAAAAACAAACACAAGGAATAAGCTCAGTCTATGCGGCTCAGTCTACAAAATGCTGAATAGGGATATAGAGCAGTCAATGGGGAAAGTTTGAAGATATAGAGCAGTCAATGGGGAAAGTTTGAAGATATAGAGCAGTCAATCAGGCATGTCTGACTGCAGTTGTGCCTTGTTGGAGTTACAAAGAGCTGTGTGTGTGACACTGAGCTTTGTAATTTTTATAATCCTTCAAAAGACTCATTGTCTACTGGTTTTAATATGGTAGCAAATGATTGGCTAAAGTAATTGTCCATTGCAGGACTCTTCTTTATGTACAAGGTGTAGATTTTCAGTTGTTTCACACCCATGCCTATTAGTTTTACATCAGAAACGACACATTTTAATTAAACTTATGGCTATGAATATTAGTTTGTTTAAAGTGTAGGCCACATAATTATTCGGATATCGTGTCTTAAAATTATGGTTAAAACTAGTCATAGTGATTTTACAAATTTTCTCAATCATGAAAGAACCAGATTACTTTTTTTACAAGGGGCTTCCGAATGATGTAAAGGTTAAAGAAGAATGTATTATTGCAAAAAACTGGCCATCTGAACAAATATCTTTATGATAAATGTATAATTTATGGAAACATATCAGCCTGTGGTTTTGAGTAATTCTTTTTTTATGTATAATGAGGCAGGAAGATTGGTATGGAAATTTACAAGAGAATGAATATATTAACAGGATTGGGGCAAAATACAAAGATCCAAGAGGGACTAATTCAATGCCTTATCAAATAAACTATCCTATTTAGATTTAACATTGGTATGGAAAGAGTGTGAAAAGTGTCGTTTCTACTCACTATTACAGTTAACTGTTGTCCAAAGAACTATGAGGTGAATTTAATGGGATGCAAGAGGTATGGTAATTTGCTGGATGAATTATCTGTACCTAGAAACTTTCTGGTACTCAAATCTCTGTTAGAGATGATCAATGTGGGTATGTACTTATCGTGTGTATCTGGGTAAAGTCATTGTAACAAATTGTCCTTTCTGCCAGTGCATACAGTATAAATTAAAAGTCCCTGTCTCAGAGTGCACCAGTGTGTGTAGAAGAGTGCATTTTGTAGTTAAATATATCGTTCTTTCACATACTGTCTGATGATTTGTTTGCTGTTTTGATGGCTCTCCGGGAGACAAACAGTACTGTATGTGTCTGGATGTCTGGCAATAACCTCTTCTGTTTCATCTGTGGCCATGTTGATAATGGCCCCTTTTGCTTCATCTTGAATGGACGTGATAGGGGAGGCTTTTCTAATAGTTTCAACTGTGTAAAGGGATTTGTTAGTACAATCATGTATATGTCTGGCCATTAATGATGCAAAGCAACAAAAGTCTATAGATCCATTAGTGAAACATGTTGCTCTTTCCCTTCTTACATATGACTCTAGGGAAAAGCAAGCTCAGAATGTTCCAATAATAGACGGAGAAATGAGCAGTTCTTTGCAACGAGGAAGAGTGGGTAAGACATAGCTTTGGAAGTAGTGGCAAGAGAAATGAAAATAGAGTATGTTTTCATATGGACAGGGGGGATGCTGTGATAAGCAGGCTCTGCCTGGGGCGTATTGGGTTAAATTCAACACTAAGTTTAATTGGACAAGGTAGTTCTTCTGGCCTCTGTGGGAGGGCCAGCATTCTGGAAAAAGTGAGGTGTGTAATCTCAGACTGTCCTTCCTTTGCCTGAGAGAGGGAGATATTGGAATTGTGGCTAATGTAACTTGAGGTTGGGAAATTAATTTTGCCATTTCAATTTGGGTTAGATCTGAGCTTAGGTTGTATGAGAGTTGTGATTAAGTTCCAGAAACAGATGAGTTTTGTGGACAGATTTAACTGGAGTTTTAGCATGTTAGTACGAAGGTGGGATTTGCAAGATTAGTCTGCTGAACAATCAACAAAGCAGATATTGTTTTGCATCCTAGTGTGTGCATGTGTGTATGTGTCTGTGCGTGTCCAATGGTTGGAAGGGCAGGGACAGACAATGTTAGTTGGAGAGGAAAACATTGTAGGGAAATGCTTATTGAATTACCAAACATTTCTCTGAAATTTATTCCTTCACAAAATAGAAAGATTCAACAGTACATGTAAATTTAGCATTACATTAGTAGTAATATTTGAAACTGCTTTTGATGTAGTGATTTTTGCTGTTTCTTACACAATACAGTATGCTGTAATGCAATTATAAATCACTCTAAAAGTATCAGGTTGTTTCTTTCCATTGTTTATATTTATTTTCCTTTTCTGTGCAGAACACTACAACACCAGCTTCTTGAAACATCTGGTGTATGTTTACAAAGTTTGTGGTTTTATTTTTGCATTAACCACACTGGCTATATTTTTGACTGTAGAAATAGACTTAAAAACTATGTGTGAAAATGTCACTGTAATCTGTTGCAAGTCTGTTGTTCTTCAAAACGGAATCAGTATGCATGTGTGTAAATGCTACTTATTCCACAGATACTTAATCATGTTATTCTCAGGAGCCAGCAACTCAAATTAAACTTCAGATTTGACATATACAAGAAACAAGAGATGAAGGCAACAACTGCAAGGAATACAATACTGCAACCAAAAGACGGACTGTGACAGATTTTGAACTTATATTGATGTGTAATGCAATTAAACGAAGTATTATTTAAAAAAACAATAAACGTATATCTTTTTCTCCACTCTGTGCTATGGCAAATCTACTTAGTGGTATTAGATGAAAAATATCTGAGAACATTTAAAAAATAAAAAAACACAATATCAAGAAGTATTCTAAAGATTTGTTTCTTTTTTGGTACCATTGAAATGTTTTCAACTTGGATGTACAGTTTTTTTTCAGGAGTATTTTTTATTATTTCTTGAAACATTTTCTGTGAAGTGCACTATGCAGTATGACTCCAGCTCTTTTTATTGAAATGAACAAGTGGTGAAAAACATTAAACTCAATTTTTAAAATTTATTCTGAACATAACAACTTAACACCTACCATATGTATGCTAATTGCACATTTTATTGAGCTCTTTGCATGTATACAAATTTCCACAGGGAGCAGGAAAAAATGTTCTCAGTGGGCTATGACTGGTTCGGTCTCTTGCTGAATTTCCAACAAAGAAAAAGCTAAAGCAATTCATTTCAATAACAATTTTTTAATGTTTTTATAGCAATGTCAGATAGTTTTTATTTAGTTTTTTTTTTTTTAATTATTGCTGTGTTAACTACCGGGAGACTTCCTGTCTGCATGCAGCTACACTTTCTATGTCAACACCTAATTGCTAGGAGCAATACAAAAGAAGGCCCCCAATAAATGACAACCAATGAACTCACATTGTTTAGAAGGTGACAGAGGAATTGTGGGACTGCTGGCAAGCTGTTTGATTAATCTGATAAGGGGAAAGAGTGGCTGCTTCTCTCTCTGCTCCCTTAATAATTTTTCAGGGCAGGAGCCTGAGGGTGGGTGAATGGGCACATGAGGATAAAAGAAGACATTTTTTATACAGTTAGATCTGTGTTCAGGTGGCTGTAGGAGTGCCGCAGTTGGCTGTTCAAAGACTGTTTGGTTTTTGCTTTATTTATTGTGGCAGAAGTAACATGGGGATTTATTGACAGGGGAAGGGGCTGAATGTCTGGTGTTTATTAGAGCTATTTCATGCAATGCAGAGCAGTTTTGGTTTCAAGGTTAGAAACAAAACAACAAGGAAGAAAATAGCTTTGATGGAAACCACAGACTGTGCGCACAATTCAATTCAATTCAATTCAATTTGAGTCAATTTAGCTCAATTTTATATAGCACCTTCCACAACAGAGCTGCCTCATGGCACTTAACATAAATGTGATGCAATATGTAAATTGCAATCATTTCTGTAAAGAGTAAAGCTTGAATATAAAGGTAAGGATTAAGAACAAGGTCATGTGAAGCCCAGAGGAGAATGGATCTAAGAGATGAAAAACTACTTAGCAACCAGAGAAAAAAAACTCTGAGGGTCCAAGGTCAACTGGTTGTTCAACCTTTTCCCCTGCCAGAAATGCTAACAGCATACACTTCAGAAAAAAATAACAGGCTGAATGATTGCAAATGTAGAGCATCAGCTGAACTCAAGTCATTTTGTGTGTCAGGTGTCTTTCAGCCTATAGGTTCCATTAACTCACATCGCTGCAAACCATGGGATTGAAAGGAACCATGAAGAAGACCACGGCAGGAGACTGCAAATAGTTGGGAGAAAATGTGCCAGGTGACAGCATCTCTATTACACACACACACACACACACACACACACACACACACACACACACACACACACACACACACACACACACTGCCTGGCCAACAAAAAAGTCACATTGTGCCACTCTAGGTAGTGTTATTAGCTGGTATTGTTTCATCCTGTCTTGTCTAAGCTCAGCAATGTTATGTGGGTATAAAATGAAGTCAGCTGAGTATCTAACTGTACTGAATGGCCAGGTTCCCCCATCGAGGAGCATGAGGAATCACTAACACACATGAACATGAATATATATATATATATCCTCCAGTGAGGGGAACTCATAAGGCATCAGCGTACCAACACATTTCGGAAAATTTCATGCTCCCAATTTTGTGGGAACAGTTTGGGGATGGCCCCTTCCTGTTCCAACATAACTGCTCACCAGTGCACAAAGCAAGGTCCATAAAGACATGGATGAGTGAGTTTGGGTGGAGGAACTTGACTGGCCTGCACAGAGTCCTGACCTCAACCCAACAGAACACCTCTGGGATGAATTAGAGCGGAGACTGCGAGCCAGGCCTTCTCATCCAACACCAGTGCCTGACCTCACAAATGCGCTTCTGGAAGAATGGTCAAACATTCCCATAGACACACTCCTAGACCTTGTGGACAGCCTTCCCAGACGAGTTGAAGCTGTTATAGCTGCAAAGGGTGGGCCAACTCAATATTGAACCCTACGGACTAAGACTGGGATGCCATTAAAGTTCATATGCGTGTAAAGGCAGGCATCCCAATACTTTTGGCAATATACTGTATATATCAATATATTGTTTATATATGTATTGTATATATTTTCCTCTAAGTTTTAAATAATTGATGAAATATTGTATGCAGATTTGTGTTTTGACGTACATAGATGCATATGTAGACTGGGCAATGGGCATATTGTATCATGGCTGCTAATTAGGATCAGTAACAGTTGTGCTCAAATAGGCAACATAACTGAATTTACTGTGACCATTGACTTACAGATAACATTTTGTAGCAAGTTCTTTAATGTGGTCCTGTCTAAATTTTACATTATAAGCACCTATCACATGCAACACTGCACATAAAGTTAAGAATACTCAACATTAATGGTCACCTGGTGCAATTTGAGATGCACACAGTGGGAATGACATACAATGTTCAGTTCTGAATAATGAGCGACCCACCTTGTGAATGGCTGCATTAATCTTAAAATATTCAAGATATTTCTAAATTTTATAGCACCAATTCTAAAATTAGATGCTGATTAAGTGCGTGTCTAGCCTACATTTTCACATACAGCACAAAAATATATTAATGTGAGAGCTAAAGATAAGTCAGTCACTGGCAGAGCTTAGCAAAGGTTTGCAAGGTTGGATCACATGGGAGGCCTATCCATTTTTAATTTGACAAAGGTCAGAAAGCATTATTATCTTATCTCGTTCGTAAGAAAAGCATAGTCCTATTTGCTTGTCAAAAATTGGTCCGTTAAACAACTGAAGTGTAATTTGAAATATAATGTCATTTGGTTACTGGCTAGACAATAACTCTCATATCAGCTAGATAGTTTGAAAATCATTGTATCGCTCACCCTACACAGCGAGACTGAAATAAAGCATTTAACCTGGTGCTATGCAGCCAATATGAAAACAACAGTTGGTTTTGTTCTGGATGGAAATCAGAACTCTCTTGTGGGACTTGGCAGCCTCCTTCTGGTGCATGTTGACATTTTGAATTTAGCCTTGGTTTTAAACAGCTCCCTGTGTTTTCTGTGATTTCCTAAGATGCAGGAGAGCTGTTAATGTTTATCTATAAACAACATCAGAAGATTTACTTAGTCAAACAGGGACAGAAATATTGAGTGCTGCATGTTATACACCTGCTGGAAATACAACATAAAACATACAATCTTCTTGAAAAGATGCAAGGCAGGGCTCAAAGACAGGAACCTTTCATTGTTAAGACAACATAGTGTTAGGGAGAAATTTTATACAGAAGTGTTTAATTAATGTGGTTACAAGGTACCACAAAACATGCAGGACTAATTTCTGGCCCAGTGCGGTTCAAGTGCCATTTTATTCACTGTCAGCATCCTCTTGCAAACGTCTTCAGACATATGAGATTACAGCTTCAGGTTGACTGTGTCAGAGTGTACACTACTGAATAAAGTGAAGTACTGAGCTACAGATCGAAATGTAAACTAGTTCTTAATTGTATATCATACTACTGTTAAACTGTTAACAAATCATTGATATTGTAATTTGACATATATGATAAATGTATTAGAAATGATCAGTTTTATGTAAAGTATTAGAAACTGTCCATTCATCCACAAGTGTATATTCATCTTTCCTAATTTCAGTTTTATGCTAAGGACCAGTAAGCAATATCTTTACTCCACAAATTACATGCATAAATAAATAAAAATTCTCAAAGAAAATATTTTTCATATATAAGTAAACTGGGTAGTAAAAATGCAAATATTTATGTATTTATACAATCAAATGTATAGTATAAAGCAGTTTTGCATAAGACATGTTCACTGTCATTTATTCACATATAACTATTTGGCTTTGCTCGGTTTGTTCTGCAGGGAAAAGCGTACTAAATAATACACCTTCAGCTAAAGGAATGCTTCAGTATGCTTGTATAATAATGAAGTGGTATTAGACACATTTCTGTTCTAATCTGGAAACCAGTTTTATTTACAGCACTATATTTTTGAACATGAAACTGACTGTTAAAGTGATTTATGCCAAATATTTGGCAAGCCTTGTCTGAGACCAAGAAATATCGACCAGGTGCTCTTTTAAATAACAAAAGTATTTTGTTAGTAAAGTAAAAAAAACTCTACTTAATATAAATGAGTAGTGTAATGTTGGGTGGACTATGGCTGAACACCAGGCAGCCAGTGGGACTAAATACAGAGTGACAACTCAGGTCAACACAAGGACTAGGCAAAAGAGCTAACAGAAAAACAAAGCCCAGAGAACAAGGGGCCATGGCTGGAATAACACCCCGGTGCTGATCATTACATGGAGGGTGTATTGCATCGCCAAACCTCAGCATGACATCCTGGGACTTTACTTGTAAAGAGATGTAGTGTCTAAGATGTCTAAGCTGAGATGTAGTGTCTAAGCTTCTGGCTGTTCGTTAAAACTATGAAGATTAATATGTGGGCCATGTGTCTGTGATGGAGTGCCACACATGGCTTCTTCTGTGTGGATTCATGCTGCCTTAGTATGAGCATGTATGTTTTTGTTGGTCTGTCCTGCAGCCTCTTCCTTTTGTTTAGCCCTCTGCAACTGCATGTTTTGTGCTTTTCTACACCACCTCATTACTGCTAAGTGGTCATACATAAAGAAAAATGTGCAACATGATAGGATTTAGCTTGGTAAATGTAACTTTACATTTGTAGATATTAATTTTAGGCTATGTGACATGAAGAGCAAGGGGGAGCACTGGCATGTTAATGCAGACCATTAGGGTCAGTGGCATTAAATTTAAGACAGTGTTGCTGTAAAGATCATTCCCTTCCTGAAATGCCATTCAAGTGCACACCACTGACTTTCACGCTGCTCCAGCTAACCAGGGACAGGTGTTTTTGAAATCTGGAACCATTAACCTCCATCTTGAGCTCTCGCCGCTGTGAAGACAGTCCAGCTCATGTGTTGAGTCCTGACAGCATGCCCACTGACCCACAAAAGTCAAGTCCTCCCAGAAGTGGTCTTCTCCATCTACTTGGCATGCAACACGTAGCTCACTGAGGTCTCTCCTGCTGTTAGAATAGATTCATTGGGCACATTACCGCACGCCTTGATGTTTCAGTGGACCTGAGAGTATACACTCCAATTGTATGGGTGCCCTGTGTCTGACACAAGCAAGCCATTTATGCTAACACTGACCTCAGCAATTAAGGCTTAGACACTATCCTTCCCTTGCTATGCAAGGACAAATAGTCACATGTTGAAATGGGATTTAGCACAGTTACTCTGCAGCAAGATATTATAACACATTTCATGCAGACATCCGTTTGAGGGAGGGGAGGGGTGTTGACTGGCAACTGTTTAGTTCATTGCCACAGACAGTGGCATTGTTGTCAAATAAGGACCTGTGTTTCTATAACACGATTCCATGGCCACAGTTCAACAACCAATCATCTGCCAGTGTGGCTTCCTCTTCTGCCTTGATGAGCCTGAGTAGCAGGCAGGTCACTAAGGCACAGAAACAGAAAAAAAGTGGCAGTTCTGCTTTTAAAAAGGCAGAGTAGGAGTAGGCAGTGTCTAGTGTTCTGGGTCCAGACTTCGGTAAGGAACTGTAAATAGCAGTGCGAGTGTGTTTGTGTGCGCGATTTTTGTCACTGTTATACTTCATTTTTTTGCCTGCTGCCTTGCTTTCTAGTCTCAGTGAGTGGAAGTGAGCAACCTACAAACTTTCCCCCACATTTCACAAGTTTTCAGGATTCTCAACAGCTTGTCCTTTTAAAGACCACAATATTGCAATAAAAAAAATAAATAAAAAGATATCTTAAGTATTTTTTATTTCTTATTTCTAAATCAGAAAAATATATACTTTACTCCAAGTATATATTTAGCTCTTTGTTATGGCAATGTAAACCAGATATTCCTATGAATTTAAACAGTGCAATCATTCTATACTAACAGTGCACTTCAATTCCTGTGTAACGCTTCCCAGGAAGGAGGCGAGGATGCAGGGGTTGAGTCTGGTATGCAAAGGGGTTTAATGACAAAACCAACACCAAAAAGCTAACAGAGGGGGAACTAAGACAAGGAATACATAACATGGACTAACACTTGATTTCTCATTAACACTCACTATACACTTGCCTACATACAACAACTGGCCAAGGGACTGGAATACAAAGGGCAGTATATATAGGACACCACAGGCTCAAACACACAAAGGAATTAACTAGGCAAGTACACAGGGCTGGCAACACATAACGAGGGCTAATTACATAAGTGAAACATGGCAGGAAAGGTGACATCTGGTGGACACACGAGGTATGGCAGGCAGGACGTGACATCCTGCAACACATTAGTTTAAATATTTCTGTGTAAGGCATTGAGTTTGAGTTTTATGGTCTGAAAGTTAACAGTGTGTCGGATGTTCCGTTGTTAGTGAGAATGTTGTTTGATGTAAGTTGTTATATATCATATGTTAAAGTCGGATAATAATTCAGTGGCCAGATTTCCTTGTGGCAATTTCTGGAAAAACATAAAAAAATATGAACAGCATGGATGAATTTGTCAGGACAGAATCTTGATCTATTTGTCTGTCAGTGCATCAGTATAATTTCTTAAAAAATCAACTGTAAAATCCAGTGTAAATTAAAATCAGAAAATAGAAAAGTCATAAAATTTTAAAGTTGAGCACTATCAACACATAATATAGACACATTTATATATTTAATAAAACAAGCATTTTTGGGATGAAGTATAATGAAGACAAGGAAAGATGAGCAAATACTCGTTTTGAATTTTCTTTTGTTTTATTTATTGCAAATAACTTTCAACGTGTCTATCCTATATGCTAATGTCAGCTTGTCAAATTCTAATACAAAGTTTCAGTGTAGTTCTTAACCAAAACTCAGTCTGTGCAAGATTCATGAGTATACATGTAATTTCAATTTGCACATTTAACAGTACAATTTTAAAAACATGGTACATAATTCATTTGATCTGATCAGTAGATTCCAAACTGTTCTTTCAGCTATCGTGCCCTCCAGAAGTTTTGAAAGAGCAAGGCCAATGCATTTGTTTTCGCTGTACTCTGACGACATTTTGGTTTAGAATCAAAAGATGATTATGAGACAAATTTTCCCAATTTCAGCTTTATTTCATGATAT
Source organism: Chitala chitala (assembly GCA_025773905.1). Classification (NCBI taxonomy): domain Eukaryota; kingdom Metazoa; phylum Chordata; class Actinopteri; order Osteoglossiformes; family Notopteridae; genus Chitala; species Chitala chitala. The sequence goes on along the minus strand of JABJVR010007588.1, from coordinate 1,556 downwards.
TTACATCCAGACCACATAACCAACATAGGAGATCGCACCTTTTGTATCAGATCAAAATTTTCAGTGTGCAACTTTTCATCATCTTTTAATCTTAAGCAATGATGCCATCAGTGTACAACAAAAACAAATACATTGGCGTTACTCTTTCAAAATTTCTGGAGGACACTGTATATGTCTTTTACTGGGTCAGTTCAGTTTAATCATAGCGCGTCTTTCCCTATCTTATTATGTCTTAAACCACTGGGTAACCATCTTTAAACATTATTATTTTATTTTTTCACAAAGAAATGTACAGCATTTTGTTTTCCACGCTGTATTTGAGTTTATCCTTCTTTTGTTTGAACTGGACTAGTTTCATCCAGCCAGCTCACTACCGACGTTACCTGAACGTGACTGACGTTGTGAACTTCCCTCAGTCAGCGCACTGCCAGCGTTCAGGCAGTCGCGCAGCATCTCCTTGCATGAATCTGGCGTGTGAAATGTGCGATGCGGCAATGAACTCCAACAGCTCTGCCGCTGGCTGCTGGAAGAGTACACAAGAACACACAAATTATTCATAAGCTGCACAGCATTGCGGCTTTCCTTTGATCAGGCGCTGCCTCCCTCTTTGCACTAATTTACATATTCCTTGTTTATTGAATGGTTACTGCGCTCATAGGGTTTATCGCACCGATTTCAGCATCATGATAAAATGTGGTGCTATAATACGTGTTTAAATTACATCTGATTATCTGTATATATTAAAGAAAAAATGTGCCGGTTTGCAAATCACTCAATTTCACAAAGCAATGCAAAAAACAATTGTGGGATATAAAACTGAATTTACCCGTGTAACTTAACATTTTCACCACGAGCTTTCTGTGTCGCCTTGAAAGGTTTTGAAAGTATTTTTTTTTTTGTAAGATTGCTTTTTACACTTGTACATCAGTCATCATGCAAATTAATATACTTTTTTTTTGTATTTGCGTTTAAAAAGTTGCTGGAAAACTCGTACGTGGTTATGATGTCGTTTTATGTTACATTAATTGTATAAAAAACAAAGTTAAATCATGCTGTGGAGTATGACATTTATTAATGAAAAGTTCAGAGGAGGAAAGAAGGATGGAAAAGACACTAGGCAACTGAGTCACATGGGGACTTAAATCAGTTCATCTCAATGAATTACATTACATGAAATTACAGCTAGTATACATAGAGTAATTATAACTTGCAGTAATTATGTGCAATGTATTGTAAAAATTATTCATTTTTTATGATGTGGTAAAGAAAAAGTTCAGATCTACCATACCTGATCCTCGAAGTGAAACACTTGAGTAGGAAAAATATTAGCTCCATTAATTTTTTCAAACCATATTTGTTATAAAATTCTAATTAAGCCAAGTTATTTAATTGTATTTCAGGATGTCACATTCGCAGAACATAGGAACTGAGGCAAAGGCAAAGTCTATTGTGCAAAGGGGTTCTTTACTCCACAGGAATAGGGCAAGGTACAAACACACAGGTTTTACTGAAAATAAGGGCCAGGAGTACACCAGAAACTAGAATCAGGGGATCTA
>JABJVR010007587.1:0-11366 GCA_025773905.1 Chitala chitala | reverse complement strand
ATGTCTCCGATGTGCCATCTCATAGCCACGGATTTCCCCTGGCACGGCGATGGACAGACCCCCTGCCGAAATGGAAATAACAATGTTCATTTTCCAGTTCCTCTTTCACCAAACCATCTGCTTGAGGAATTGTCCAGAATGTTGGAATTTAGCATATGACACTAGAAAGGATGAACTGCCAAGTAATTCCTGTAACTCCTGAAAGTCTTACAACAAATTTTAACATGACCTGTTGATATTAATGTATGATGTTATAAATTACATTTTGCCTACACCTGGTTGGAGATATCCAGTAAATAAGACCCTTTATTTTGTATTTTAACATCATAAACATATAGGGCAGTTTTTGAAGTCACTTTCAGTCATGTTTAAAAGAAAATACTGTGCCAGTGTAACCAAATGAAAAATCAAATATGTTTATATGAATAAACTCAAGCAATTTTTTCATTATTTCAGAATGCATACAAGCGTAACTAAATAATAAACCAATGGGGGGGCAGCCCAAAAGGATTTTTATGGATGCAGGAAATCCTTGGATAAAAAAAGGTTGAGAACCACTGATTTAACTGAACAGAGCATTACTGCAACCTAACAGTACCTCAGTGGTGACGTTACACTCAGTTTTATTTCTAATGCAACTAATTTGTCGCATTTGGATTAATTCATTCTGTGACGGGGGTATATTGAAATTAAACACTTTTGTACATTGTTAGTCATGATATTGTTAGGCCATTGTTTCTATGTTTTCATTGATAAAAGTTGAATTATACAATTTAATAATTTCATTATATTTAATGAGTTTTATATACAGTACACACACACACACACACACACACACACACACATAAACACACATCCCTCTCAGCTATACCATTTTGAACACCGACAGGTGAAGTTTCCCTCATCTCTAGCTCATGTGATCATCATTTTGTGTTCTCCAAACCCCATGTGTGTCTAGGATCGCAGTTTACGGGTCCCCGAACCTGTGCCTCTCATATCGGACGACCCCCGTGTGCTGGATTTTGTCTTGTTTCATTCTGGAAAACAAATCTCTCACTCTGCAAAGAGGATCCCGTGTCCTCGTCTGTCTTCATTTTTTAATTTGACTTATTTTCAGAAATAGTGCTGGTTTGTTATGTTTGTTTGCACAGACCAAACAAAAGCTTCTGTGCAAACTGACATTAAGTAGTCAGTCAGTCATCTGCTACTGCTTCATCCTGTTAAGGGTCACAGGAAGCCTGGAGCCCATACCCAGGACAGAGGGCAGGGCACCAACACAACGAGCAATTTGGACACACCAATCAACCTAACCTGTAGGAGGAAACCGGAGAACCAGGAAAAAACCCACCAAGCACAGGGAGAACATGCAAACTCATCTGCTATCCATTAGCCGCTACAACTGGAAAAAGTACTTCAAAATAAAAGCAATGTACCTCACATATAATATACTTCAATATTTTGGGTTTTTTTTTTTGACAAATGTTACATAATCATTTGGTTTGCAGTTTAAGGACAGTGAAATTTTGTTACTGTCTCTCTCTCTCTGTCACACACACACACACACCAATTCTCGCTCTGTCTTGATGTTTCACGGGATATGTGATGTTTAAAAAAATATACCAATGGGGGTATATTTTCAAGTTGCACTGGTGCCTAGTTATAAAATTTAGATGCACTGTCTATATGGTTGGAAAATGTAACTAAATGGTTGCAGTCTGGCGCCCTGTAGCCTTTCTGTATTTTACGTTCTGTTACTTATGGTTGTGGTGTTGTTTGTCAAAGTTCAATTACTGTTAGATTCCCATCCTTGAGAGCTGGATTTACATGGTTTATGATCATACGTCTTTCCATTGAGTGGCCAATTCAAGTGGTTAATGGGTCCTTACCCTTTGCTGACAGCTGGCTGTTCCCACTGAACATGTCTTGGGTTGCATTTATAGGTGCACTCTCTCTTGCGTTTATAGTTTCCACTTTTCCTGGATTTAAAGGACAAGGGAAAATTAGTCTGACCTACTGGAACATGTTGTGAAGTCAGGAGGTGCCAGGAATGTGGAGAACTGGGTCCCACCTGTGGTGGCATTGTAGATGGTGAAGAACAGCCCACCTCCAATTCCCATGCTGTGGGCATTCACAAGTCCCAGGCAGAGGAAGGCAGCGATAGCAGCATCCACAGCAGACCCTCCTTTCACCAAAATGTCCCTGAGAATGTATGCAAGACACACACACACACACACACACACAGATAATCATTACAGTAAAATCAAGTTTAAATTTGTGATTTTTCTCACTTGTTCTCAGGATTATGGGGGCCTGGAGTCTGTCCTAGGCAGCACTGGGTACACCTTGAACAGGAACACACACACCCACACACACACACACACACACACACACACACACACACACACAAATGCAGTTTAGCAATTTTGTGTGTGTGTATGTGTTAGACAATTGAGACTTACTAGTCTACTGGACCTGCATCTCCTTGGACTGTGGGAAGAGACCAAAGCTTTCCACACATAGACAAGGAGAACATGCAAGCTAATATTTCAAACTTAGAACTTTCAACGTCTGAAAAAAATAGCACTACCCACCGAGCCACTATGCTGTTCTTAAATGCCTTTTTTTCTTAAAAATTATTAAAATTACATCAATATACAAAATTATTTTTTGTATGTAGTGTGATTATTCCACTTGAAATAAGTGACTGAGAAATATTAAAAATTGTCAATGTTAAAAAGAATATTTATAAACAGAGGTAACAAAGAGAGGCACAAAAATGAATATTGGTTATTCTTGAGCATAAATATGTTTAATATTTCTTGAGATGTTTGACTGCAACATGCATACTTCTTATCAGAGCCTCCAAGACTATTATTATGATTATTTATTGCTGTGATTAATAGTGTGTGCTTTTGTGTACATATCAGTACCTGCCAACCTCCGAGCACAGCCCAGCATCTGTAGCTACAGCACCCTTCAAAAAGGAGTTTGGTGAGCATGTCCTTTGGTCGACGCTGAAAAATACAGCCACGAAGATGCACACAGCGAACACCACCAGCGTCGCCAAGCTGATAACCACGGTCTTCTGAACCATTTTTCTGCCATCACACATTGACTTGTCAACTCTTTGCATCATAATTCACACAATAATAAACACAAGATGACTAGTACCAGAATCCATTGTTACAATATTTTGTACATACATGGACAAACACTTAAAGTCGTGACATATACACATGCCCTGTCTTACACACACCTGATGCTACCCTGTGAACTGTGCACGATGTATAGAAACACTCTGTACTGTAACACTCAGAGACACCTACGTCTACCTCACAATACCACACTCGAATAATCACAAGCCCTGGGCCGCTATGCCATGTGAAGCTGATGGTGAAAACAGAAAAAATAAGCATTCACCTTTCTCCTTAGAATGGTCTCCCCGTCTTTTGAAAAGCACAGATTTGGGGTAAAACTGTCCCACCTTGGCTAAGGTCACTTAAAACTGGAGAAATCCAGTGGAGGCTTCAGACTTAACAAGTGGTGCAGTTATAGCACGTTCTTCAAACTTGAAGGTACTACTTCAGTAAGTGATCTGTGAGAGGTTGGGATTATGTGAATGAGGACTGATAAAGTAATTGTCATATAGACAGAGACACGTGTGAAGGATTGCAGTCTGACATCATACGCAGGTTAATAACTACCTTCCTTAGGTAGCCACGTGCCATCACCTCTGTCACATGCTGTGCACACAAGGATCACTCACGCTTGCAGATGTACCACTTAATGATACCAGCCTTATGTAACACCAGATCCCCAAAATACTGATGCCATAGTTTGGGTACAGAAAAATAAAGAGAAAAACATGTCAGCCAAACAAGTGTTTGGTAAATTACTTTCACAGTTGCTTATGTCACAGGATAATGATACACCGTGGCCAGTAAAACACCATTCATATTGACTAAATAATAATACATTACAGGTGCCTCAGTGGTTAGGGGTACACACTTGTAATTTTAGGTATCTACCTGCTTTCTCTCAAAGTTGTGAGTAACATGTTTAACTTGCTGTTTCACTGGAACGAACAACTGAATAAAAAAGTGAAACCTGCCATTTTACTTTTATGAAGAAGTGACTTTGGCCAGGCAGTTACACACCATAATTGGATAGGGAAAGTTTTTTTTTTGTTTGCAATAAAATCACTTTTTTGGATTTAATGCATTGTGACACTTTTCTATTCCTCTGCATACAAACAAAACAGCAACTGGCACCATCTCTGAAGAGCTTCTTGTCTGCTGTCTCCTGACGTTTTGCAGGGATGCGTTACGTCTCTGTCGAACGGGCTGTTCTGTCTCAATGGGTTCACTACAGTAGCTCAAATAAGTGTCAGTTACCATCATTCACTTTCAATGTAACAAATGTTTTAAAAAACAGGCTTGAACCTTCAACGTTCATGAAAATCACAATGGCACAGAGTGTGTCTTCCAAGGTTTGTTTCTATGACTGCACCGGACAGGTAATATCTGCTCATCTTAGTTGTTGTGTGTTCAGTACTGAGCAACACGTATTACTTATAACTGGTAACGTCAATTTGCTCTCCTGCATGGTACACTTATGTTGCCTCCTGGTTCGAACAGAAAATACGCAAATATAGGTGGAATGGATTATGGGAACAAATTAAAAGAATGCTGTAGATAAGACAAGAGTTCATGTTTTCTAAGAGAAAGTGAAGGCAATTTGGCAACTCCTGCTGCTGACAAATCTGTGTTACTGACAGGCAGACAGAAAATGACAGACAATTAATAGTTTTAGTAGTTTTACCTCTGTGTAATGTAATGTAATAAATTCCACTGGAACCAAAAGACAAAAAGTGGATTTTTGCTACTCTGTAACACTTTGTTGGAACATTTATGGGATTGCAATGAACTTTGACCCTGCGTTTATGTACACAGAACACTGTAGGCACTTTGAACCCAGTCCAGTAATTATGGTGGGAAATACAGCTGACAAGGTATCTCAAAAGTGAGTCCCACTAGTAATGATTAACGAGAATGGAAAAACCAAATGAATGAAAAAGGAAAGGTATTTATTACCTAGGACTGAAGTGTTGAGAATAATATTTTTTGACAAAGCTTCAATGGCCATCTTGCATCTCAAGATATTTACATATATATATATATATATATATATATATATATATATATATATCTTGTATCTCAAGATATTTCAAAAATTACACTTCTTCTGCTACTATTCCTGAGCCAGTGTTCCTGAATTAGCAAGCAAAGTGGTTATCAGAAATACTTTATTAATCCCCAAAGCACTTTAACTTTTGTCATTTTAACTGAAACAGTCATTTTAACATGTTTAACTATCATTAAATTCCAACACTATATAAATGTTTATATTATGTTCTTGACATTCTTGCCTTAGCTCTTATAAAAACATCTGTGCCAATTTCAGATTGCAGATGGCTAAGTGCTCTGTTTTGTTATTCTGCTGTCCTATTTGTTTCTCAACTGCTACAGTTAATTTTGTGTTTGTTACCAGATAGCGTGGCTCTTAGGAAAACTGCCAGCAATGTACAGCATGTTCTGCTACTTCCAGGTTGTCTGGTTATTCATTGTAGCTGTTCTTTGGAACAAACTGCTCAGTGATGTTTCCAGTCAGTGTATCAGTGTGTTTCTCATCTCAGGGACTCTCAGTGAGGTAGAAGAACAAACTGCGTCTCCTATTCAGTTCAGTGCATTATTAGATTAATAAACGTCACCTATCACTGAACACAACTGCCCTTTCTGTGAGTACAACTGAACATCGGTAAAGCTGTTGGGAACAAATGCAAATTCAGGAAGTGGCTGTCCCTAAAGTTGACACATGGCCAACATGTTCATCATCCTAGTCAGGTGAATAAATACATACAGCACTGTTAGAAAAATATTTTACTCGCTTGTGAAACCTATATCATAATCAACGGATCTAAAAAATATATATATATATCTTTACATATATTAGTAGTACAACATATTAATGGGTGTTTATCTACATAACACGTTTAAGCACATAACCATGTTATAACGTATTAACAGGTACCTTTCCCCTATAATCACTTGTAAGCGGGCCTGTACAAGAGATAGTGGAGAAGAGGTAAAAGCCACCCACCCTTAGGTACCAAAATATCCCTGAGTCATAGGGCATGTGATCAGTATAGTTTGTGTCTAAATGTCTGAGTTTAGAAACACCAAGAAGAGGTCAGCTTGACATGAAGCCATCTTGAGATCAAAACATGGAAGATAGGAAGTAGAAGGATGACTAAAATAATGTCTGATCTTGAATTATACTATCTGTCTTCTCTCTATGTTTGTTTCCCATGTCCCTTCTTTGTCTCAAGGACACTGACTGCATGTATATGATGTGATTGTACCTAAATTTTTGGGATTATTCTGAGGCACATTGTGTGACTGACGAATCTATCTCCTATGCGCATATTAAAATCTCTCTTACCTCGAAGTCTGGCGTGCAAAGTATTATTTGCTTATTAACTGTTTGTTATTTGTCAGATTCCTAAGGTGAATATCATAATTTTCCTGACAAATTGGTCCTTCAAGCTGGATCCCAAGATCTTCTTCGTCGTCCAGAATTGGCTCTGAGACACGGCCGTGGGGAGTTAGAACTCCTAGTAAAAAGACCTCAGGCGCAGCCGTCTACTGCGACTGTTTTGCCAAAATAGGAGGCCAGTGACCACTGGATGGCAGAGAGGTGACGGGATCTCCAAAAGAACTGCAAGAAGTCCAGACTGCTGATCGTGGTAAGACAGATTTCATTTTAGAGGGTACCTTAGTGTGGTAATAGAGTTAGTGTGGTAACCAGTCCACCAAATTAGTCCAAAGCCAGATTAAGAAGGCTACAGGAAAAAATATCTCCGTGTGCACGTTAAACAAAGTTAAGGTTTAAGGTTAAATAAGGTTAAAAGGTATAAATATTCTGTAGAATAATAAAGGTGTGATCAAGGCAATGGGAAGCGCGAGTAGTAAATGTTGTTGTGTTAAAGCTGAGGTCCCTTTGGAAGGGGATGCGAAGTATATGTGTAACAGGGATGAAAATAATATACGTTACCTGGCCAGGTGGAAGAAAAGGTTTAGCTTCAGGGGAACGCTTACTGTACCTGAATGTGAGAGGTTGGTAGCGGGTATCCAGGACAAGTGTAAAGGAAATAAAAAGAAGGAATGGAAGAATGGCATGTACGTTGCTCAGATATGGTTGACTGAAGCGAGATGTAGGAAAAAGGGAGCACAGGAGGCTAAAGACAGACAGGAGGCTAAGGAAAGACAGGAAGCTGAAGACAGACAGGAGGCTAAGGAAAGACAGGAGGCAGAAAAACTGTTGACTTTAGTGGATCGAGAGGATATCAATATGATGATCAGACCCCCGCCGTACACCTCTCAGGAGACAGTTGAAGCGACACCAGCAGCACCAGGTGAAAACCCGTATCCACAGGTGTGTAAAGTAACCAGGCAGGAACCTAATATTTCAAAGCAGGAGCCGACAGCCCCTGTTGTGCAGGAGCTTGATGAGGGTAGTAATGAGGATAGTGATGACAGCACCAGTGCAGTAAGTCACACTTTGCGTGATGGGACTGTGTATAAAACCAAGGCAGTGAAGGCTAGAGTGGGAAAAGCGGAAATAAATAGAGAGGGAATCTTTCCTATGATCGAACTATCTAATCCTAATTTCGGGCAGAAAGGGGAAGACAGAACAATAGTAGTGTTTAGAACATAGACTGTTGAGGATGTGAAAAAAGCACGTGAAGTGTTGCCTGATCCTGTACAAAAGCCAACTGAGTGGGCGCTGGATGTGAGAGATCTGATTGACAGTTATCGTTGTAACGGGGTAGAGGCAGAGCAGGTTTTTAGACACAGCCTGAAAGGGAGGTGGCATGTTATAAGTGGTGACTGGAATGCTAGGACAGAGAATAGCGCTATTAAGCCTTACAATTCTACAGCTCTTACCGAATCTGTCGATGCGTTGATTAGCAGAGTAACGACAAAGTATAAGACACAGTCTGACTGGAATAACATAAATATGTGTCAGAAAAAGCAGAATGAGCCAGTTGATGAGTATGTTGCTAGACTGAGTGAGGTGTTTGAAGGAAATAGTGGTATTACAAAACCAAGTAAAACTGACGTTCTTACTCCGTGGGAACAACAGTTTCGGGATGCTGTTCATAGAGGGTTGCAGCCAGCTATCAGACATCTGGTGGAAAAACAGCTGGTAGAGTGGAGAACATGTAGACTGTCAGTGTTGCAGCAGTATGCTTGTCATGCGCAGGAAATAATAGAGAAAAAGAGGCAGAAACAGCACCTGTACTTAATGCAGGGGGATGAAGGCGAAATTTTACTGGCGCAGTCAGGCAGAGGTAGAGGAATGCAGAAAGGGCGTGGTAACTGTAGCAACCCCAGCGCCTGAACAATGGGTGATTACCTGGGGCCCTGAGTTAACTAATGTTTTTTCTAGCCTATGCCCTAACACACAGTAAAACTTCACACCCCTGAACAAACCCCTTATCCAGTGACACAAGAAAATATACAAACGCAGCGGTTAACAACGCAATTATATTTAACACACCTACGAACATAAAATACTAACAGAATAATTAACTATTTACAGAAATTACAAACACACATTAGCAAACATTAATTAACATATGCACACTCCAACAATATCCCTCAGTGATTACGCACCAATCCCCCCCCAGCAGTAACACATTTACAGACCGACCAGTTCCAGTAGTGTCCTCCTCTGAAGTGTCGGTTTGGGAAACAGTTCGGGTTTTGGGGAAAGAAAGAAAAAACCGGTGTGCACACATGGGAAAAAGACAAAAAATGAAATGGTGAAACTAAAACAAAGTCGGCTCAAGGCTACGAGGGTCTCTCGAGCATATATCTTCAATTCCAGGCCGGAATACAGGGCTAAAGGCAAAGTGTACCTGTCCCAAAATGTCTGCCTGCTTAAGTTTTTTTAAGCAGTCCTTCTTCTTTGCCCCCCTCATCCGAAGAAAAAAACTCCCGCCGCTGCTGTCTCCTTTCTGTCTTTTTTTTCTTTTCCACTTAAAACAACCATTAATCAAACATGAACTACAACAGTTCTCCAATTAAAACACAAATGGGCGAATCAAATACAAAACTCAACATATACCTAACAACATGACAAACCATATTAAAAACACATACATAAAACATGCAAAATGTCATGGGGTTACATAACCATAAAAACAAAGGGTGTAAAAGTCACAGTCATGATGAGTCTGCAGTAGGACCTAACCAATGTTTTAGGTGTGGAGAGGAAGGCCACTGGAGTAAGGACTGTCCATGTCAAGCACTCAAGACAATAATGGTACTGATGAAATATGTGTCTGTTGACAGAAACTTAGCTTAGACATGAACATGATGTCTTTAGGTGAACCTTGTCCTAATGGGTTTACATTTTTACATAAAGATTGTAGCTTACAGTAGTTGGTGGAATGGCTTGGCAGCAATTTTTTATGTGTTAAAGAATTGAATAAACTATTAATTACAATACAATCCAGGTTTTAAAGCTATGCACCTTAGTATTATATCTTCCTCAGCTACTGTTTCATATTCTTATAGTATATAGACACCAAGGCCCACATACCTTTTTCACAAATGAATTTGGTGATTTCCTGTTTGATTTCAAGTTAAATAAAGTTGTAGTTTAGACCCTAACATTGTACATCTCATGAGATGAACTAGAGATTCTAATATTCTTTGTGTGTACGGGTTATTTTTTTTGGATTTCTGTTACATAACAAACCCACATTTTCATTCATAAAACAGGTTGCAGGGCCTTTTGTAATTAAATTATATTTGTTATACAAGTGTAACACTGGGTATTAGCAATATCAAAGCTGCTGTTAAACCAAATGGCAGAGTCTCATCAACGTTTGTTATACAAAGGGACAGGAATCAGGTTCTATAGCCAAGTATGGGGGTGGCATACAAGGACAGAGCAGTGGGCCCTTATTTTTTAGAATACGGGGAGTTTAGCATGCAGTGTCTTGCTCAGGGACACACCTGGCAGCTTAGCTGGGATTTGAACCAGGAGACCTCAGTATCCTTCTCTGACACCCTACCCACTAGACTGCTTAATATACATCCTAGTCTTCAACTGGGCTCCATGTGATTGGGATACCTTGTGACAATTGCTGACACCCAATGAACATCTCCCCTTCCTTCGGATGAGGCCTTCACTCAAGGGATGCAGCAAACCTGTAGAGATCTACTCTTACATCTGCAGCCCAGATGGACTTTTTACTGCCATTTACACGTATCGTCTCCATTATTTACTTTGTATTCTGAAATGTCAGAATGCCCAGGACAGGCTGGGCAGCCAGCTGACCTTGGGTCCTCAGAGGTATTCTTCGCCACACTATGGCATTTTTGGTTCCTTTCCTCCAATGTCAGCTGGCTTTAATTTTAACTTCAGTCATCCACCCACTGTTAATTCTTTGTAACAACTGCAGTTTATTGATGTAATGCATATTGAGGCAATAAAATACTGAGCAACACACTGTATTTAGCATGATTTATTTTAGTACTATTTTCAAATTGTAATCGCCATTTAAAATGAAATTGCATGCAGTAGCATATAAAGATGAATATCTTTAATAGGCTATTATAATTCAATCAATAATTCATCAGTTCTCAGATAACACCGTGGGCAGTTTGGGTAGTGGAATTGTGTCTGGCTGTCAACACTGTTGGCATTGCTATGTTCATGTTGTATTTTCCTTCTCCCTGTAGTTGCCCGTTTTTGTTTTATCCTCACTGCCCTGGTTATCTTTCAACATACGGTGTTGTTTTCTGTTGGTACCCCTGCATGCCGAACTGTGTGGGGGAGACATTAGCACCTCGCAGGCAGGATTAGCATATTTTTTTCTATGACTAAGAAAACCTAAAGGAAAATAAATGCTGTACAAATTCAATCATTTCATCCATGTTAGACAATTACTGTCATGCCCTTCCCGCTATGGTCCCTGTGTCCACCAGGTGTCACCCTTCCTCTCGTTCTTTCCTACTCATTAGGTCTTCGTTATGTGTTCCCAGCACCGCGATATTGTCTTGTTATAGTTATTAGTCATCCCCAAGTGTGTTCTACTGGTCCTGTCCCTATTTAAGTTCCCCCTTTGTTTCAATGTGTGGCCAGTTGTTGAATGTATTCATGCATGTAGCAATTGTTAGAGAGAAGTCCTTTGTTATTCTATGTTACCTGTTAGGCCCTGTGGTGGGTTGGCACCCCGCCCTGGGTGTCCCCTGCCCTGCGCCCTATGTGCTCTGGGATGGGCTCCAGGC
>JABJVR010007586.1:0-11369 GCA_025773905.1 Chitala chitala | reverse complement strand
CGGTTTCCTCCCACAGTCCAAAGACATGCAGGTTAGGTTGATTGGTGTGTCCAAATTGCCCGTTGTGTGTGTGCGTGCGCCCTGTGGTGGGTTGGCGCCCTGCCCTGGGTGTCCCTTGCCCTGCGCCCTATGGGCTCCAGGCTTCCCCGCAACCCTCACCAGGAATAAGCGGTTACGATAATGGATGGATGGATGGATGTTTAAACTGTAATTTCTTATGTATTATGTCTTTTTGTTATTTTTTATCTTGTGCCTGTAAGGTGACCTTGAGCATTGAGAAAAGTGGATAAATAAAATGTATTATTATTATTATTATTATTATTATTATTATTATTAAAGGTACATCTGGCACAACTAATAGGCATGAAATCACGGTATTCATTAATGAGAACATGAAAAAGGCCTGGATTCAGCTATGAAAGGTCAATGTGAAAGGTCAATATGTCCACCAGATGTGACAATGTTCTGTCTGAAATGTCGTGTACTAGTCATGCACTTAAAAAATACAGTTTAAGTACATGGACAGAATAATACATATACCGGTATTCTTTTTAAGTGCATAGTATGTACTGCTTAATTTCTAGTGCAGCCTTTGTGTAAATTAAGTGGTAGAAATTATGATGGATTCCCACCCCTCTTTTCAACCAAATAGGCACAAACTTTAATCAAACACCTAAATAACAATAATTCAACTGTTGTGTAATGTCATTAACAGCACTGTAATGTGCATATGCCACAAAGTTATTACAAATGAGCAGTAACATATTCTAAGGTAAATTACTAGATGTATTTCACCTGCTGTATTGGTTGTATGTGTGTGTGTGTGTGTGTGTGTGTGTGTTGCGCCAAAAAATTGAAAGTAGTAATAAGACACAACAGAGATTTTTTTGTTGATCCCCAGACACACTACAGAAATGAAAGCAGCGAGCCCATAAATTGAGCCTACACTGAGTACCGGTCCTGCTGTCCTCTGTGCATGTGTGCTCAATGATACTCAAGCCACTCTGTGCAGAATGTGTCCACACTGGCAAAAGTGCTTTGCTTGAATTACCACTGTTCTTGGAAGTGGAAATACCTGAGCAGTGCTCGACTGTGTACACCATAGCGGGAGATAAGCGCATTGTGCAGAAAGAACAGTGGTCATTTTGACCTGCAGTGGATCAGATTGCAGTCGTTTGTCAGTGGTCCTGCTTGCTAGTGGAGCCAAGCCTGTAGCCCACACCAGGTACAACCAGAGGAGTTCATGAACTTTTCAGTGATGTCCAGGCCAGCACAACTGCTACACTTAACACAGCCTTGATTTGTGTATACGTGAGTAATTAACAGTCATTGTGCCCATATCTTCACCAACATGTCGAGCGTCTGTCCAGTCACACTAATGCGTTAGAGGCATGACATCTTGTTGCATCATAATGTCAGTCACTGGAACGCTGTACTAACGTGTGTGTGTGTGTGCGCTTCTGTACTTTTAGACATCGATGAATGCAGTACCATCTCTGGAGTATGTGATGGTGGTGAGTGTACCAACACTGTGGGCAGCTACGTGTGCTCCTGTCCTCGAGGCTATGTGACCAGTGCTGACGGCTCCAGATGTGTAGGTAAGTGGAATCCCCCCGCTCCAACAGTACTCACCTGTCCTGAATCTCCTGCCTCAGTTTCCCTCTCCCTGTTAGCAGTGCAGTGACTCAGCATTGCGACCTTTGCGCTCCCCTTCTGCTGCCAGAAACTCGTGGCTTAAGCTGAACAGGACAAAAAAAAAAAAAACACAGTGAATCATCACACAAGCCAAACATCTGTGGCCAGACGCTGGCAGATCTTAAAGTTTGTGAAGAATTACTTACAAAATGGACAACCGAGAAATAGCTGGTCTTATGGCACAACGGGTGGGGGGAAATGCCTGCTGTTCACCTGTTAGTTCATACTGCCACTTACAAGTGGACACCATTCACATCGGAGGGAAGCAAGTTTTCCTTCAGTCCCTGGAAAACAGCTCGTCTGAGTCAAGATAAGACCAAGTACGAGAGGAGAGGGAGAAAGGGAGAAAGGGAGCGGGTGGCGGCCATGGTAACAGGTCCTTGACTTGCAAGACAGGGCACCAGTCAGAGCGCGCACTGCGTTTTGCCCAGAAGAGAACTTAAGTGCCCGGAGACCAACTGTTGAAGGAGAAGGCTCTGTTTTATCTGGAACAGGCAGAAAGGAAATTAGCCTCAGACATGCAAAGCAGTGGCAGTTTGGGCCTCTGCTTGCATTCAGGGGATCTGACAAAACAGGGGTGATGGCAGGGTGGCAGCGAACTGAATCTGGTACCTGTTGTCCAGCACCCACCCCTTTCTTAGCTGCGAACCCCAGACATGAGGAGCAACACGTCACGCCAAAGCTATTTCCCCCAGCTAACATTCCATGCACCGAGGGGCAGAGACGTTCACTGTTGACTCTGGCGCCGTTCCTCATCCCCCCATCTACAGGGTCCTGGCCTCTTCTCTCCCAGGCCCACTCTTCTTCTCTCTCTCTCTCGCTTTGTCCTTTTTGTCCTGTTTTTGTCCTACTCCCCTCTCTCCATCTCGCTTTCAGACCCTAGACCTGGCTGTTTGTCTTCCCTAACCTTCTGGACTGGAACAGCCTTGTGACCAAGTTAATCAAATGTGTAACTGAGATCAGCTGGACTGACCCTTTGGCTCTTTCATACAGTCAAGGTCAAGACACAACCTTTGTCTTCTAAGTGAAGAATTAAGTAGTAGGTAGCATGTTGGGTTAAGACATAAGTCTCTCTCTCTCTCACACACACACAAATACCAGAATGCAGCTGGTTCAAGTTCCAGGACTAGTCTTACTGCCATGCCCATGTGAATGTTATTTAACTTGAATTGCATCAGTAAAATAGCTGGCTGTGTGGATGGTGGATTTGTTAGATGCTTTTGATAAAGCTGTTGGCTACACAGAAAAATAAAAGCAGCCCTGGTTTAGGTCCCTGTAAGGGAAGAAGCCCCCTGGTTTCACTAACATGACCCAGATTCCTTGATTAGATCTCCTCACCACCCTTCCCCAGTTTGGAACAAGCACAGGGCTGTACTGGAATGCCAGTGAGGTTTTTTTTTGTTTTTTCTGGGAGCTGCGCCCCTATGTAGCAGGAATCACAGAGGGGGGCAGCATACTGGGGGGGAGCTGTTGAGTCGACACTAATCAGTCCTAATGTCTCACAGCACTGTGAAACCTCAGTCTGTAAAGCACCCACAAAAAAAGAAAGTACAAGCTTGTGCCCAAGGTCTGTTTCCAATTTAAGCCGTCACCCCCATCACCCCACCTTCTCCACATGTACAATTTGATATTACCCCCCCTCCCCTTCCTGCCCCCAGCTGGGCTCCTCTCAGGGGAGAGTCGCGGCACCGTTTAAAGTGTTCAGCCACAGCCCGAGATGAACAGCTACTCATGTCCAGGGTAATTGGCTCAGATTGCTCTTCATGGAACTGATTAATTCCAGACTGCTGGCTCGTTAGCAAAGATAATCGCCAGCTCCCAGCTCTCGCCCACGCATATGCACGCACGTTGCCAGTACCTGCCTGGCAAGCCCACTTCACCACCTCTAAGTTTGACCCTTTGCCCAGAGAGAGCGGTAAGCACCCTAAAGGGGCCCCCTGTCTCGCTGCCCTTACAACCTTTTGAGCGCTGACCTCATAAAGTCACTTCCTACCGAGCGGCCATGAAAGAGACGCTCGTGTTTGTGACTTCCTGAAGGAGGAGCCTCTTTTTCAGCAGAGCTGGTTTCTGCGGTGGGCTTTCTCCCTCTTCCACCAAAGAAGCCTTCGGAAAAGCCTTCTGACAGGCATCTAGCAGCCAGTCCACTCCAGCACTCTGCTCTTCTCTCTGAGACCACGGCAGCACCTCAGATACACGCCCACGCCGTCCATCTTGGCATCTTGGTGGCTGGGCAGATGGCTGGGTGGTGGGTGCTGCTTATTTAACTATGCCCCTACCCTCAATGAACTAATTTAACAGCCCTTCAGCAGGTCATGTTCCCCTACCCCCTCTCCGGTCATTTCTGTCCTTAGCCTACAACTTTGCCGAGGTTAAGCGAATTTGTACTTCTTCAAAAATGCTCAATGAGGTCATGTCAGTGTTGAACGAGAACAGGCGTGGAGTGAAAGGGGCTACTGAACATGAATCATTTTGACTCATTTCTGTCCCTGTCCCTCCCTTTCATTCCATCACTCCCACTCTTTATCTTTGAATTTTCTCCCGCGTGGTTTCTCCTCCACTTGAACCCTCTCCTCCCATGAGAAGTTATGGCTCTAAAGCCGGCATAGGCACCGAAAAACCAGTATTATTGTGTGAAAATGGGACAGTAAGCAAAGTGCAGTATTCCTATTCTGTATGCAGAGCATGTGACCATATGACCATGCGTGCCCTAAAGTGGACCATGGGTTTGTAGGCTCTAGTTCTCCAACCTTCACCCTTCCTTCCCTTAGACCAGCGGGTTGGCGTCTGCTTCTCTGCCCTTGCAAGCGGGCGGTGTGCGGGAGAGCTGACGGGGCAGTACACGAAGATGCAGTGCTGCTGTGACACAGGGCGGTGCTGGGCGCTGGGCCAGATCCCGGAAATGTGTGCCGTCAGGGGTTCTGGTGGGTACTTCTCTCGGCCCGCGCCTTGCAGCACTTGTGTGCATTCTCACTTGCCACGACCCACGCAGCATGGAAGGGGAGAGAACTGTTTAAACGCATAGCTGGTATCAGCTAGACACACACATGGGCTGCACCTCCTTCATGTTTTAGTGTCGTTGCCATAGACACCATAAGACCCTTCATAGTGCCCCATGGGAGGCTGAGGCCTGGTTTAGATATTTGTGGTTCTTCTAATAAAAACAAGGGTTTCTGGCACTTTAGTGTCAATGATTTATTAGTCCGTGTCTGATGGACGTAGAAAACAGGGTATGGTGAAGTGTGCAACAATTCTAAAAAGATTATAATCTTATAATTATCGCTGACTTTCCTGGAAACTTGGGAACGAAGAACTCGGTGCAGACTGGGGTAATGACAGCTAGCTCTGTCTCTCCCCTCCAACACTTATTCATTCATTTCCATTCTCCCCCAGTCTTGCCTCTCACGTTTTTTAATACTGTTACTACGGCTCCCTACTCAAGCATGAAGTCTGGTTATGATAAGGGGTGTAAGGGCTATTTTTCTGCTTGGTGGTGAAAAACGGAGACCGCAGTGCTGTGGAAGTTTTTAACTGCTGACCTTTCCGTGTCCTTCAGATGAATACAGGAGGCTGTGTATCGAAGGGGTTCCCTATGCGACAGGCAGCAATGGTGGTTTCCCAGGCGGTGGCCAGACCTACAGTCATAGGTACAAACCCAGCCTCATTGGTCCAAATGGAAATGGCGGCCATGGCAACGGCGGACAGATTGGAGGCGACGGCATTGGGGGCAATGGTTACCCCTTTTCGCATATCAGTGAGTTTGACACATGTTGGCATTTATCCAAGTCAGCCTCGGAGCAAGGGATGACACAACTAGACAACAGAGTTGAGTGGCCTGAGGAGCGTGTCTGTGATGTGTTTGCATGCGTCCTCAGGCACGGTGACGCTGAACGAGACCATTGACGTGTGCAAGCACTTCACCAACCTGTGCCTGAACGGCCGCTGCATACCAACCCCTCCCAGCTACCGCTGCGAGTGCAACATGGGCTTCCGGCAGGATGTACGCGGAGAGTGCATCGGTAACCTAACAACCTCATCCTCCTGTTGTGCAAATACACAGCGGAAGTCTCCAGGCTCTGTGTAAATCAGAAATTGCTGTCAAACTACCTAGGCTCTAATGCCATCTTCAGGTCAGCTGTGGCACAGTCTGAAATGTATGTTTGGTAACAGTTTATTATATTGTTAACATGAAACCACTGTGCCCCAGAAAATATACTAAAGAAGGCATTGGACATTGCAGATTTTCCCTTCTCCTGTCATTGTCAATTATCTTATAAAAAATATTTTCTCTGGTCAAAACCTACTTAAATACACTCTAAATGCTGTGTACTAAGAGAAACAACAATTGCATTGTCCAAATATGTTTTATTTAAAAGCTTGCTGGCCATAGAACACTGGGCCCCCCCGTCTGAAATAAACTAAGTACCAGCCCAAAGTTTGAGTACATGTTCTGGGGTCCAGGTTTATTTCATAATTCAGAGAAGTTTATATAATGAAACAGTGGTTGTAGGAAACGTATACAGCTTAAAGCAGAGAAATTAAAGAAAAACCTGGATTCAGGCAAATTTATTTGAATGTGGTATTGAGTCTTTTACAACAATGCTGTTGAAGAGACATGCTAGAACATGATGGGTGGTCCTGTGGTTTCGCAAAGCAGGCCGACTAAACGCTTTTTTTGAGATCCGAGAGGCCAGTGCAAATGCTATAATCCTCTTTTGATGTGGACTTCATAACGTCTCTCATCTTGTCTGCTTATTTTGTTCTCAAGACATGGACGAGTGTGTGAGCAATCCCTGCGTGAACGGTGACTGTGTGAACAGTCCGGGGTCATACCACTGCAGGTGCCACGAGGGCTACCAAGGCACCCCTACTAAGCAAGCCTGCATTGGTACATCCCCATGTGCTTCTCAGAACCAAATAGTACAGTCTATTGTGATTGACTGTAGACTGAGGTAACCTGAGGGAGCATCATTGTCCCACTGTTTTTTCTCCCAGATATCGACGAGTGCATTGTCAATGGGGTCATGTGCCGCAACGGCCGCTGCGTCAATACCGATGGCAGCTTCCAGTGCATTTGCAACGCCGGCTTTGAGCTCACCCCTGATGGCAAAAACTGCATAGGTGGGCACACCTGTATTCTCCTGTGGCTAAGAGCCACATCATACTCCTCCCTGCAGGGGGTGACCTTGCTACGTGTTTCCTGTTTAGTCACGGTATTAGTTCAACAGGCTGACTTTCATTAATTCAGTCTGTTTATGACAAGAATCCAATCACACTTTTTAGGATTCATCAGTTTTTTTGTCTAAATGATCAAAACAGCACTGTACCTTCTTTGCTTTTTTGTAAAGACGTTAGCCAGCCCATGTTTTAGCAGTATTTTGGAACACAACTCAGCGTTCACTGTGGCTCGAAACAACGAAACCTGAGAGGTCCTGGTTTACACTGTTCACTGCTTGTCGGAAAACTTCTGCATGTAATTATCCTTTCATCGTGTTCTGTGCTCCTCTACATGCACTCGCAACAAACATTTCAAGTGGAGAGAAGCTGTAAGATGATGTACATGAATAGAGTAAAGTCAAGCTGTTTATTTCCATGCACATAATCTGCCCATCATGGCAGGGTGACCTGGGGGTGTGTGAGCTTCCATGTCACACACTTTGACCAAGACCAGAGCTGTACAGTGAAGTGAGGAGACATTTTCCCCTTGTTTCCCAGACCACGATGAGTGCGCTACTACCAACATGTGCCTCAACGGCATGTGCATCAATGAGGACGGCAGCTTTAAGTGCATCTGCAAGCCTGGCTTCGCCCTGGCCCCCAATGGTCGCTACTGTACTGGTAGGCAACCCAGCTGCGCCTCACATGCTGTGGCGCCACTGCTTGTGTGCTCTGTCACAACAGTATGTAACATGTAAATACTCTTGTCCCCGCGCCCCAAGACATCGATGAATGCCAGACACCAGGCATCTGCATGAATGGCCGTTGCATCAACTCTGAGGGTTCCTTCCGGTGCGAGTGCCCGCCAGGCCTGGCCATCGACGTGGACGGGCGTGTCTGCGTGGACACTCACATGCGCAGCACCTGCTACGGTGCCATCAAGATGGGCACCTGCTCGAGGCCCTTCCCTGGTGCTGTCACCAAGTCTGAGTGCTGCTGTGCCAACCCCGAACATGGCTTTGGCGAGCCCTGCCATCCCTGCCCCGCCCGTAACTCAGGTAGGCAGACGGGAGCCCTTTAGATGTCACCTGGTGAAAGCACAGCGCCACCAACTGAACCAGGTTCTTCACCTATCTGAAAATGCTTTTCTATTGACGTGATTTTTAAATTTGTCACACAAGTTAAAAGAGCATAAATAAATAATGTCAGAGTATACCAAGTCTTAGACATTGTTGTTGTCTTATGTAAGCTCTTCATCATGGTCTACCCGCACCTCATCTTCATTTTAATTTATATATCATAAAGACATCTATTTTTGTTAGCTCCAGATGCCTTTCGCACACATACTCACGCACACTTTCGCACGTGCACACACACAAGCATGCACATGCATGCACACATACACGCTCAGTTCACTGCCTGCCGTGTTCACCTAAGACTGCCTGCTTCTCGTCCCGTTCTCCACACAGCGGAGTTCCAGGCCGTTTGCAGCAGTGGCATCGGGATCACAGCTGATGGGAGAGGTGAGGCCTTCAGCATCTTTCCACCATGTGTTGTGGGAGTGGCTTACCTCACTTCAAATTCCCTTCAAGCTCTGTCCAGTTTTAAGTCATACATTGTGCTGTGAAAGCACCAAGAGTCTCTGCATTAAGATATGAGGGTGTGAATAGATGCCCAGCTCCTTGGGTGGCTTTGGGGGGGGGGGGCGCTCTTTGTAAGGAATGCTGACTTTCATCCTAATAACTCTTGTGTCATCCCCCCCTCTCAGATATTAATGAGTGCGCCTTGGACCCAGAGCTGTGCCAGAACGGCATGTGTGAGAATCAGCACGGCAGCTACCGGTGCATCTGCAACACCGGCTATGAGTCCGACACCAGCGGCAAAAACTGCGTGGGTGAGTGTATGGCACCCGAAGCACAAAGATCGCACCACTGTTCATCTGTAGTACATCGGTGTGATGCCATTACCTTAACACATAATACAGCGCTTCGGTGAATTTCATGTCTTGTTTTCAACCCTTGATCGATGATGGACCTGGTGCTGCCCTGCAGACATCAACGAGTGCCTGGTTAATCGGCTGCTGTGTGATAACGGACTCTGTCGGAACACCCCGGGAAGTTACTCCTGCTCCTGTCCTAAAGGATTTGTTTTCAAGCCAGACTCTGAGACGTGCGAAGGTGAATCCACATTCCTTTCAGCGTAGGAATTGGGAGGTGCACCCCCAGAAGTGTCATTTGTAGGGTTTGACAAAGCTATATGAAATTTCGTACATACTGTAGGTATGTGGACACACGTGGTTCTGTGTGCCGCTGCTCCCTTACCATACTGTAACGATTTTGGGATGTTTTCTCCAACCACGTTTCAGACATCAACGAGTGTGAGTCCAGCCCCTGCGTGAACGGCGTGTGTCGCAACATAGCCGGCTCCTTTGTGTGCGAGTGTTCTCATGGCAGCAAACTGGACCCCACCAACACTATCTGCGTGGGTAAGAAACGGCTGTGGCCCTGTGACCGGATCCAGGCCGATGTTGTTCAGACACACTGTAATTGTGCTCATTGCATTTGTTACGGTGAGGAGTGGGATGTTATCCAAACGTTGTGGTTCAGCATTCCAGGATTAAAAGTTCAGCTGGATGTCCCTCTAACCAAAAGTCACTTTGTTTTAAAGATTAAACATTTAAAACATGTACAGACTAGTTTCGTTTACACCCGACTGACAGGGGAGGCACCGGACCGTGTGCTGAGTCACATGGTGGTAGGGTGACCCTTGTTCACTATGTGTAAACTTTACACGGCTGTCCAGTTCGTGGCTCTGTGGTCATACAGCTGTCTTAATACAAACCACACTGCACTCTCGGGTGACATATTGTTTGAATTTTCCCATTTTTTTGTGCTTTTTTTTTTGCTGGCAGTCCCTGAGGGCAGCAGGATATGCACATGCCATTAAACTTGACAGTTCATGCAACTTGTGCTCAAACTGAAAGCAGAGATATTTTCCACTAAAAGCAAGACTGTTTATTGTTCAGTTACACTGTGGTGGATTTATTTTAGTTTGTGCGTGTGACATGCATAAGGTATACTCTTGGAGGACTTCTTTAGACTCTCAATATTAATGACTGCTGTGCGGAGGTGTATTCGTGCAGAGATCAAGGTCACATAAAGGTCACATGCCTCCACACTGATAATTCTGCTCCGCCCACAGACAGTATGAAGGGTACATGCTGGCTGAACATCCAAGACGGACGCTGCGAGGTCAATATCAATGGAGCCACCCTTAAGTCTGAGTGCTGTTCCACCCTGGGAGCAGCCTGGGGCAGCCCATGCGACCGCTGTGAGATTGGTTAGTTTCTCTGCCCTGCCCTTGTTCTCTATCGCTGTCACTCACAAACACACACACACACACACACACACACACACACACACACACACACGTGCACGCAAGTCATGGACACCACTGGGTTTCTCACCCCTCTTCTCTGCTGCAGACACGGCCTGTTCCAGAGGCTTTGCTCGCATGAAGGGGGTCACCTGTGAAGGTAAGCGAAGTCACAGCATGTTCACATGTTAACAGAGTGATAAACATTAGAGTTAACGTTAGTTAAAGTTAATGTTAACTTTGAGTGCTGACCTTCCTCCCTTTGCACCCCTTAGATGTGAATGAATGCGAGGTGTTCCCAGGGGTGTGTACCAGTGGGCGGTGTGTGAACACTCAGGGCTCCTTCCGCTGTGAGTGTCTTGAGGGGCTCACCCTGGATGCCAGCGGGCGCGCCTGTGTGGGTAAGAGAAGCATATAACACTGAGCGCCAAGGCTGCAGTTGGGTGTGCATGTTAAGGGCTCTATAATGAGAGATTACAAAGGTAGTTAAATGGAGTGGTATTAAGGAGAGGACCTCCAAGCTGGAGCAGCCAGGGGCCCAGTGTGGTATCAATCCAGTCCTGCCAAACACAGTATGTCATTACAGTACAATGCCATTCCCAGTTAGCTCATCTACAGACTACTTATTTGAATAAGTTGTCCAGTAAAAATTAATCTTAGCATGCATATGTAGCATATACAGTGGGGTTCACGATAAAGTCGGCCTGAACAACGTCGAAACATAAAATGTCACATTTTTCTAAAGAAATTGCAGACATCATAAAGTTGCACAGATGTTATAATGTCACTGCGATTCAAACTGCCTGCGATATTGTTGCATTGACTCTGGTGTTTCTTGCACGTTTCCAAGGTTCTACTGAAACAGGTTTAAAAAAAAAAGCACCTTGTTGTGTCCAACATACCGTATGTTACTTAGCAGCCAGGACACTTGGGGGAGTAACTGGTATCACAGCTTAAGGAAGGGCTAAAGTGATACGATGATATATCTTATATACACTCACTGGCCACTTTATTAGGTACACCCTGCTAATACCGGGTTGGACTCCCTTTTGCCTTCAGAACTGCTTAAATTCTTTGTGGCATAGATTCAACAAGGTGTTGGAAACATTCCTCAGAGATTTTGGTCCATATTGACATGATAGCAT
>JABJVR010007585.1:0-11370 GCA_025773905.1 Chitala chitala | reverse complement strand
CCCCCCCCCCCCCCCCCCCCCCCCCCCCCCCCCCCCCCCCCCCACCCCCCCCCCCCCCCCCCCCCCCCACCCCCCCCACAAAAAAAAAAAAAAAAAAAAAAAAAACACAGAACAAAGAGACTCACCTGAACTGGCAGGAAGAGAAGGAGACCACGGGGTGCCCTCAAACAGGGAGTAGAGGGAGGCCTCCTGTGGTGGCAGGCTGATATCAGGCTTGGCACTGGGGCTCATGTTCTTACCATAGGCCTCACTGAAAATGCTGCTGTTCTGATAGCTCTCCTAAACATGGGTGTAAAAACAAACTATAAAAACCGGCATCAAAAATGAGAACAGGTCACAAAGCTAGCTGCAAAAGCGCATAAAACTCAATCACGGCTAACGTGCAGCTGAAGGAACAGACCTGAACTGGGATCCCAGAAGAGAAGGGCAGAAGAGAAGAGGACTGCGACATGAGCTCCGGCTGTCTGTCCACTCTGGACATATTGGGAAGCTGCACAAGATTGAGAGAATGCCATCTTAGAAAACATTCATTTGTATAGTCCTGCATGGTTTGGAAAGTAGAAAACTAACTTTAGCTGATATTAAAAACTACCTTTAGTAGGTACCCCATGTATTCTCAATTTCACAATAATAGCTCAGACAAAAAAAAAAAAAAAACAGTTTACATAAAAACGACAAAATAATCATACTCTCTCACCTGACTTGTAAACATAACAAACCTGAATGCCCCACCAAATACCTTTAGCTACATTAGCAAAGCTTCACGAGAACAAATAAAGAACGTTAAGGAAACCATGAGCTCTTACACATCAGAAGGACATAAGCGCACCTTTTCCAGGTTTTAGAAATAACAGTAAAAAAATAAATAAATAAAATAAAATTGCAAAGCGTGTGGTCAACACCTGCCATCTTTAATGCCTTGCGGTGCCCTACCTTATTGCTGCCAGCGTCGCCACAAATGACCAAGTCACAGGTGTGAGAGACATGCAACAGAGAATTAGAGCAGAAAGATGAAGAGGGAACTACATACAAAGATGCTTCGTCCAGGAGCACCGCTAAGAGGGCCAGCCAAGGCTTGGCAGAAAGCGTGTGGCTTAAAGACCAGCTCTTCCTCCTCCTCAAAATCAGCTAGACATTTTAACAGGTCAGGAGGTAGAAGAGGCGAGCTCTTGTTGTCCTAAAGTGAGAAAGATGAAGCAGAGAAGGAAGGAAAAGAAACAGATCAACCAGTAAGAAGGAGATGCTGGTACGCCTCGAACAGGTCCCTTGGTGGTTAGCAGGACAGGCCCGCAGGCCAAGGCATGCCTTGCCTTCTGAGGCTCGAGATAGCTCACAGTTAGTTTAAAACTGTGAGCCCTGTGGACAGTGGCGTCTAATGACGGGTTCACATTTGCACAGACTACAGGGCCGGCCTAGGGTATGTGCACCCCCATGCAGCAACCGCAGTGCCAAAAGCAAGGCCAGACCGGCCCTGTTCAAGAGCAGGGTCCAACTGCACTGGGCTCTACCTTCAACCACGTCAGTGGTGTGATTGGGGGCACTACTGCTTCTGGAGGGCAAGCAGCTTGTTTAATTTCAGTGCGAAGAAGGTGCGATTTTTAAATTCAATTCAAAATGTGAAGTATGCAAAACTGCTGTGTTGTAACAGCACTGTTCTGTTACAAGTAACCAAGAGGAATGTGAGAAAAGAGGCAGAGTGCTCAGTAATTTTACAGCCCAGTCAAGTTACTTGTTGATGTTATATTGTATTGTATGTTACTCTAATAAAAAAAACTTAATTCGGAGGCATATACAAATTTAAGAAAATAACACCCCAAATTTCATTTCAATAAAAAATACAATGTGACTTGGAACTATAAATAAGAAAGCGCATATCAGGGTGCATCTTTGTCATGCCTCATGTCCCCTAGATGTCGCCCTTTTGGTTCCATGTTAATGTCATTGTAATTGGATAATAAGTTGTTTAATGTCTTGATGTACTTCACCTGTCCTCACTTGTTCTCAATGTGTATTTAAGCCCTTCACTGTGTTCACTTCCCTGCCAGTCGTTGTATTAATATATTCATGCCTCGTTGTTAATTATCTAAGTCTATGTTACCTTTTTGTGTATCGAGCCTTTGTGTTTTTGGAATAAATCCCTTCCTGCATGTACACTCAGCTCACCTTCGTCTGTGGTGTACGGCGTTCGTTACAATCTTCTACTTTAGCAGATTTATTAAAAAAAAAACACATTGCAGCTACAGGTGTCATTATCCAAGTGACCAGCTAAGTGCCAATAATGCCATCATGCACAGTCATGTTGCTGTTTCCGTTAGGGCAGAGAGCTCAGTAAGTGATTTAGCTGCCGGCTGTTTTACGTTGTTTTTACTTTATTAAAATTCGCATTCAAGTTATTTAGCAAGTAGCACTACAGAGGCACAATAAAGATGTGCAGACACGATCAGCTGAGAAAATACTCACAGACCCTCAGAAACAAAAAGGTGTTTTGGCACATATCTGAAAATTTAGCAGACACGCAGCTAAACAATGGAGATCAGGTTCATTACATGCAAGTAACACCGCAAACTCCATTTTTACAAGCTATTGTATACGATCGCATCTTTACAGGTCTTTTTATTCACACGGCCCAAGTTAAGTAACGCCTTTTCCCGAGTAGTACTTGCTAAGCACGGAGAAGACTGGGGTGAGGCCAGCCTGTCTCAGCGCCGACCTGAACCCACAAATTGTTCAGATGTGAACAGTGTTGTGCACTGGTGCTCAAGGACATGGAGGGAAACGTTCAGGGTTTGAACACTGATCAGGCTTCCATTACCGACTGAACGACAGCTCTGCAGTACCGGCTGGAGTGAATGTACAAACTAGAGAAGTGGCCTCAAATCAGCTCCACTCTCCCTTGTCAAAGCACAAGGCTGAAAGTGTAAAAGTAAACAAGACTCAAGAGGTGCTGGGTACAACTAGATCTGACACACACGACACGCAGCGAAGTGCACTCATTTATATTCAGCTCAAAAGGCTCACACTGAAACACTGTATTCACCAAATCACTGTACACTCAGTGTTTTTCAATAATGTATTGGTTGTGCATTGAAACAATGACACACACAAAAATTTCGATATGCAACATTATTAGTTCTTAATGTATTGAGGTATAACCTTTACGGTTATTCAGAACAGAAACCTTTGAAGTATTAATTGGCTGCATTCACAGCTAAAGTCTTGCACTGCATTCCAAGTGAGTGGCAAAAACTTAATGCATTCTGATACTGTTACACTGAAAATTCATGTATTAATTACATAAAACAGTATGGTGTAAATGACCACTCTACATAATAGAAATTTAATCATTTGTAGTATGTTGTAAAAGCATATATATTATAAATCGGACCTTGGATTAAAATTTGTCTGTTTGTTGTGAGCAAGTTCAAAATTTGCTGAAACAGTCTGGGAAATGTCAAAATGGAAATTAAACTAGTCAGAAACTGGAACACTAATAATTACATAATAATGCATTTCAAAAGGAGAAAAAGGCCTTAT
Organism: Chitala chitala; assembly: GCA_025773905.1. Classification (NCBI taxonomy): domain Eukaryota; kingdom Metazoa; phylum Chordata; class Actinopteri; order Osteoglossiformes; family Notopteridae; genus Chitala; species Chitala chitala. The sequence goes on along the minus strand of JABJVR010007585.1, from coordinate 7,836 downwards.
TTCCACTTATTTGCCAAAACAACACATTGTGTAAAATGTCACATAATGAATAAAATGGACATAACACTTGACCTCCCCCTGCCAGAACTGACCCCCTATTATAGAGGATAAAAAAGGGGAGGGGGGATAGCGCTATAAAATAATCCCAACATCTGGATCTAGTCTGAATTGATTTTGTGAATCATTTCTTCTGTTTGCAAGTTACATGAAATGCCTGGGTCCATTATAGCATGTAGAGAGTATGACTAATTTTGGTTTACAATCAAACCCTAGACAAGGGCTTTAGAAAAACAATCAGCCAGAAGCAACATGACAGGGGGTAACACAAACCAAAACAGTGAGTACATTAGGCACAAGCCTGATGGTGCAGCAGCTGGCAAAATGTGTAACTGAGCTACCAAGTGAGCCAGATCCCAAAAAAAAAAAAAAAAAAAGTAAAATATAATACATCACATGTGACAGAAGCAACTAAGAGCTGAACATGAGAGGGGATACCTGTTCATGCTGACCAGTCATACAGTGACAGCCCAGTGCAGCTATAAAACCTCACAACGGCAGACAGCCACTATGAGCCCACTCTCTGCTTTAGGATCCACAGCTTCGTTTATAAAAAGAATGTAGCAGCTCAACTCAGCACAGTGTCGGGTGATAAAATCATGACAATCATTACTATGCTCGGCTAGTGGCGGGCAAACTGGTGGCAGGCAAACTGGTGGCGGACGAAATGACAATATTTTATTCAGACCGGTTGCAATGATGTCCACAATGTGTGTTATTGCAAGAACCCCAATATTACTCCATACTTCATTATTGTAAGTATAAAACAGACCAGCACATGCATATCACATGATCCCTGTGTGTTTGAAGGCTACAACAAACATGGTTCAATGTGGAAAAAAAGCTTTCGGGCTGCAAAATATCCATCTGCTGTTTGTACACATCAATTCTGTGTCAATACCTGCCTCAGTGAATCTGAACCATTTTGAAATAAAAATTTATATACCAGTCTACTAAAATACAATACAAAATAATATGATGACTTAATACCAAAGGAAGAGAAGGCACCTTCAAAAGTTTAGAAATGGTTTGAATATCACACCTCAAACCAGACACAAAACCAGTATGCAAGACTGAAATGCTGCAGTGCTGGCAGCAATTAACTCTTATTTACACTTTTACCCTAGTAATTTAATCTACTGAGTGCAATTATTTTTCACTGAAAACTGTTAAATCACCTGAAGCTACAATGATAATGAACATGTCTGAAATTCACTCTGTTGTAAGATAGTTTATTTTTAAAGATTAGTTAATATGTAATCTTCTATAGTGACAAATATTGAGATCAATCAATACAAGAAAAAATACAGCGATAATAGTTTTGGCCTTATCACCCAGCTTTAGCTCAGCAACAAATGAGGAGATTGTACAGAGAGGAAAGATGACAGATAAACAGCAGAAGAGGTTATTAACAAAGTATTATGGGAAAGGACAGTTAGAGGGATTTGCACAGTACTGTATAACTTCTGACACTGAACACAGTGACCATGTATTATTCAGTCCAGTTAGCAGGACTGGTAATAAAACGTTTCCATGTGCACAAGCCATTAGGACATGAAGTCCATACTTCCATTCTTTCTAAAAGAGCATCCATCCCAATGGAAGCCAATACATTCCGAAGAGCTGCCAAGACAAGCACTCCTATTCATCACTGCAAGATGGCATCACGGCGCCCAACACATGAAAATGAGTACAGTAGAAGAGAACGTAAAGGGCATACCTCAAAGGTGGATAACCTGGGCCCACTGTCCTGATCGGGGCAGAACACGCCGGGCTGGCGTTTCATTGGGCGCTCGCCAGGATGCTGATGGCCCATGACTGGCTGGCCGTCTGTCATGTGGTATGTCTCCCAGTAGAAGTCGTGCACTTTCACCTCGGGGTACTGGCCCTTCTTCTCCATTCCACTCGGAGGCGGCTGCAACGTGTTCTCAAACAGCTTGAGCTGCTCTTGGTGGGGCATGAGGAAAGACTGCTTGACGGGCATCTGCATCTTCCGGAGGGGTGGCTGCAGCTGCGCCTGGCTCCACAGCGGCCCCGACTGCTCAGCAACCTGCATGTACTGACGGGTGTCAGCGGGCAGATGCAGCATCACTCTAACCTGGCTGTATATCCCAGCACAGACAGGCTTACTGCTACATTTTACACGGGGGGGGGGGGGCACATCAGCTATCAAAAATTTAACAAATAGTAATGAAATACTTATGTGCCATTGAGCGTTCAGACTCACCACAAAAAAAAAAATCAAGTCAACCCTTACTATCATAAAGTGTTACTGTGCCATCTCTATGAACTTCACCACAAAGTCTCTCTCACAGAGGACCACTTCTCACTTGGAAGTATAAACCATAAAAACCTCAATATGTCTGCTTAGTGAAACAATGTCGAGCCGATGCATTTTCTTCAGCATCCTGACTTACCTGCTGCACAGCCGGATGGTGAGGGGGGCTCTTCCCCTGCTGCGCTGCCATTGGCTTTGTGGGCGACTGCTGCGGCTGCGGCTGCTGTGGGAGCGCCTGCACCTGCAGCTGCGCAGATGGTTGGACCGGCTGCTGTGCCTGCGGTGGGCCCTGGGTCATGGCCCCCGGGCCTGAGGGCCTCTGCTGGCTATACGGAACGTGGGACTGCTTTGGGGCCTGCATCTGTGTGCCGCTCTGGGTGTGAGACGCAGGCTGAAGGAATGTCCCCGGCACAGACACCCCCGCAGAGAAGGTGAAGCCCGGGTTCATGGAGAAGGCGACGGGAGGGGGTATCACGTATGCTGGAGGCGGGAACCCTACAATGGAGCAATGTCAGACAAGATTAAGAACAGCCCAAACACTGAATGAAGTGTTAATGGGGCTCTTGGTCAACTAGACAACAACTATGTCCCACTGCACTAGGGAAGACTCACCTGGTCTACTGGGCAGAGGGGGGAAGGCCCCAGGGTGATGTATGGGGATGAACTGGGATGAGCTTGTGCTTTGAGTCTGGCTAACTGGCGTCTTCCTGAACTCTGACACTGGGGTCTTCACCATCTCTGACTGCCCTTTTGCCTAGAGCAAACAAACAAACGAAGTGAAAGTTCAACGTAAGCCAGAAGTGGAAGCACCACATAAGCCAACCTGAAGCCTTCATCTATGGCTGACTGGAAGGAAGATTATTGTTCTATTATGACGCGTACCTAATCTTCTCATTAGCAATTGTGAAGAACGAGAACCTCATTTGCGCACCTGCTTTCCCGAATCGCAGGCCTTCTCCAAGCTGTTCTTCTTCGCCTCGTTCTTCCTCTTGTTCTCCTTCTTCTGCTCCCCTTTGCTCGGAGTTCCGTTGCCCTTGCTGTACTCCCTCCTCTCCTTCCCGGCCTCCTTCAGGTGGGGAGTGCGGGGCGTCTCGCGGCTCTGCTCCCGGGGCTTGATGTTCTCCTTGAATGTGACCACCGGCCTGTCGCTGCACTCCATGCCGCCGCCCTGCGTCTTCCCCGCAGACAGGACAGACTTCAGCCCCGCCCCCTCTTCATGAGACACCTGCTCGCTGTTCGAGAACTCCTGGAGAACAGGACCCTCTTTGTCCTGGGGTTCTTTGATAACCATTTCTGGGACATCCGTTAAAAACTGGAGCAAGCCGTCGTGTATTTGGTACTGTATCAATCTACAGTGATGAAAAAAATTTAATGGAAACTTAAAATTAAATTAGTTAAAATTCACCAAGCAAAGAAACACAACGGTTTCCTTGGATATGTCACATGAATTACAACTAGTCTCGGCATAGCAGTTTTGATCAAAAGCCAAGCGGACTTGAGTGTGGACACTTTAACAAGTTTACGATTATAAAAATACATATTTACAGGACCTTTGAGGCATTTAAATGAAGAATTGGGTTGCAGGTTCTTGCTCTGCTATGATGATCCCTTTAGGCAGAACCACAGACAGAGCTACCCTACCTGGGCTGGTTATCAGCCACCCATTTGCCCAAATTGATCAGTCTCTGGTGACGAGTCCGGGTGGGTTGCCCTTTGTCCCCAGCAATGGCTTGGTGGCCCTTGGAGAAATCTAGTGCTCTGCATTAAGTCCAAAAAGGGAAAACAAGCACACGTGAGGTGTGAGAGCCTCGTTATTCTGTTAACTGACAAAAGGCGTGGGGGGGGTCCTACCGTAAAGCAGGTCTGAGAGCCAGAAAGCCCTGAAGCTCAAACTCCTCTGGGAGGGGCACCACTGCAGGGGAGGAGCACAGGAGGTCAGTGAACATCAGTGTGAGAGCGAGTGAGCATGCATACACATGCACTAAGCTGTAATAGCATCAATTAGCCATATTTTTAAGCACATGGAACACCACCTGAAATAGTGAGATCAGTTACAGCAGTGCTTATTACTGTTATACTGCATGCAATTAAAAGTTTAATGTGGCACGCTGCAGTGATTACATGTAGACACGATCGGTTTCTAGATCCATTTTATCAGAGCCAAGTTAATACTTATCTGCTCATTATAACCAGATGTGTTGAAACAGATAAGCCACCTGTAAACATTACACCAACTAAAAGTGATTCTGGGAATGTACCTGAAGGAGAAGACACGTCTTCTTCCTTTGGGTGGAAACTGTTCAGGATGGAAACCAGCCACGACCAAATGCTGCAGTACAACGAGAACGACATCTTATTAAAAGACCCTCTGAACGAGAAAGAGTCCATCAAGGACGGCAGTAACTCATCTGACAATGTACTGTTTAAACTACTGAAACATTCCTAGCACCAATCTTTAAATAAGGTTTGCTGCATGGCATTAAACTGCATGCTAAACTTGCTGACATATCATGGTTCAGATTGTTATTTGATGACATTTGGTGCTCAGAAGGGTGCAACTAACAGTTTGGTACTCATTCTGTAGGGCTGTGATAACGTTACTGATGGTACTTGGATAATTCATTATCATTCTGCAGGGCAAAAAAAAAATCAACTGAGTGTATGTAATAAAAACAAAATTCTTAAATCATGCAAATAGTATTAAAAATCCTTTAGGCTGTAATAATGAGAATTGTTAACGTCAAGTGGGACGGAAAACTTACTACTGCTTCTTGTCGACGGCGCTCTCGTGGAAGACTTTGGGACGCAGTCTGAGCCAGTCGAGGGACACCTTGATGGCTGGTAGTGGGCACTCGCCCAGCACCTCCTCCCTGTTCTTACTGAGCACTGCCCTGCTGCACATGGTGCCCAGGAAGGACACTAGGAGACAGGGAGAAGTGTCACAGTGCACCTCGTGCTCCACCACGCTACACGGTAAAAGCCATCCATCACGCTTCTAAATTTGATATGTGCCGTACAGTGAAAACGACCACACTAAACATACTTGGCAAAATAATTAAGTGCTCAAGTTAACCATTCTGAAGCATGACAAACACTGTAAAGGCAAAAATGATACCGATGACTTTTTTTTTTGGCTAATTTAAGGTAATCTGCGAATTCAGCGCACAGCTTATTGGGGGAGAGAAAATGTGATAGTTTCAGCAGTAAAAACTTGTAGGTGATGTGAGTAATTACAAGCGGAAAAACTGAAGAAATGCATTAACACCAAAAGTAAATATGTAACAGTCCTGCTAAGAGCGGGAAAAAAAGGCTGGAATATTGAGTATCATACTGACATATTTTAGCTGTGAGGTGCTTTATGCGTTTCAGGTTACATTTTTATATTATCTGACTGCAAAACAGAAATTAACCCGGCCACAGAACATAAACAGGCTTTCTGTATTACAACCAAAAATCATTAAACACACATCACTGGCCAAGAGATACAAGCAAACAGGACACTGGACATTTACACATTACATGAGTATTCACAGTGGACAGCTGAAGTAAATGCTCTAACAGTGCTGTGTAACACTGCTGTTTTTCCTCAGGCTCCTCAGCAAGTTACACACAAAGTGGGACGTACTGAATAGGCTGAGCAGATGGATCCAGCTGGTCTGCTCTTCGCCACTCGAGTTCTGCTCATCTGCCTCACTGCTGTAGTCCCTCAGGTGGTGCAGCTCAAACAGGTTAATGACCGTGATGTGCACCAGCTGCTGAGAGCTGAACGCCTTCTGAAGGATCAGCGTCTGCCGGAACGAGGCACAGAAACTCCCTCCAATAATCCGAACACTCCAGGGGTAGAGCGCAGTGTCTAACTGCCCATATTACTTCAGGCACTTTATAAGAGCTAAGTCTAAAAATATGAAAAGATTCGAGGTGTGGGTTGCATTTATCATCAGTTTGAGCAATTATTATACTATGTCAAATAACACAGAGTCAAACAGACAGAAGAGCAAATAAAATCATCTGTAAGCTTTCATGCTCAATGTCAAACTAATCTGTAAAATACTGCTCACATTTTTAATTACTACAAATGTCTAACAGGAAACAGAAAGGGAATATAGAGGATGTAAAAATATCTGGTACATTGCCACCTGACATTAGGGGAGCTACACCGAAGTGCCCGTTTCCCCATTTCTGATCAGACCTTAACAACTGGTGTAACACACACACCTATAAAAACTCACAACCCAGTGAGATTATAGCAGATGTCATTTATTTCTGTACTGGACAACAATGTACACATAAGCGTGTGAGCAAAGTTTTGTACTGCCAGCTGGTGAGAGGGTTTTAAGCTTGGTAACAGAACGTCTCCTGTGTCTTCATGACTAGAACAGCTCCGCTGGACGCTTTCTAAGTGAAGCGTGTGTGTGCTGATTCGCATGCTGACGTTACGTCACCTGGAACTGCTCCTCCAGCTTCTCCTTCAGGTTGCTGAGCTTCTCCAGACTCCGGCTCAGGTAGACGTGGCCATGAAACTTGATGAAGGCCTTAATGAAGTCAGAAACACTCCACCTGGTTTTCACTTCATCACGACTGAAATGGGAGAAAACAACGTTTGGTTATGCATTCTCAATGGAATATTTAACACGTTTTAAATCATATACCTCGATGGGGGGGAAATGACACTATTCCACTACTCACCCCAGGCTACAAACAATAGCAAGTTCAGGGCACAGAGACAGACACCAAGGGCAATTTATGTTGTCTGAACCACCTGACCAACACATCTGTAGAACATGCAAACCCCACACACACAGTGCTGGGATCCTTATTCAAACCCACAACCCTGGAGCTCTCAGACCACAACACTACCTAGAGAGCCACCGTCATGCCCTTTCAAATCCTTACAGAGCAATAGATAAGATGTGTATTTGCGTATTTATGCAATTAAAAAACGCCGGATACCCAATTGTTTTCAGATCAAAGCGTACTGATATGCTGGTAAAAAGAGGATAAGCATATAATTTAAAACTGATGCGTAATGAACTATTCACAACAGTAGAATATGCAAATAAACTGGTTAATATATCCAGTAAAAATTCAACAAATGTTTTGATTACTTCATACACCAATGCTACCGACAATAACCCCATTCATTGGGATTCTAATCACGTCAAAAATAGCCGATGACCACCTATATTGTAGCAGGTGCGTTCAAGTGTATCCGATCGGTTGTAATTGTAATGACTTGACAATACCCGGAAGATTACGAATGCATTTTCGTTACTATTCAAGGTGGTAATCTCGAACATTTTTGGACTATATTTATTTTTAAAAATTATCTGGAGCAATATCCCATAAACTTACAACATAAGTACGACTGCAAAATAATTTCTAAACATAAACAAACGTTTCTGTCCAATAAACTTGTCTTAGGTTTAAAAAAAAAAAAAAAAAAAAAGCAAATACCAATTTATTAATTGCTAGCACCCAATTAAATTGGTAACCAACATTTA
>JABJVR010007584.1:0-11370 GCA_025773905.1 Chitala chitala | reverse complement strand
TAACATGTCACAACCCTTTCAAGTATTCTGTATTGATATATTCACCATGTTGGGCATCCATTAATTTCAGCTGTAGGTAAAACCCCAGACAAGTGTTGTATGTGTACCTCTGTAAAGAAAACACACATTACGAAAGGTGAAGTTCAAACCATTGCTGAATTTTTCATGTTGAGTTTCTCACCAATTACAGTCTGTTTCATTACTTTCCCTTCCAGTGGTGCCAGAAGCACAATGAGACTATATTAGAAATCATGTTGAATAAACAGTCACTGGCATTTTTATAACATTAAAGTTGAAAAGTGTCAGTTTATAAATGAGTGAAGCTATCTTCATTTTAAACTTTGCAGCCCCCCTAGATGAAAGCAGCAGTTCTCTAAAATAATGTAAAAACTGTTGAAACATGCATAGATTTGGCATAGCTGTGTTGGCAGATCGAGCCTTAACCAGTTTGGTGCCCTAGGCAAGATTTTATTGGGTTCCCTTTATATTTTTCTTCTTCCCTCATTTGGGGTGTCAGTGGCACCCCATACATGGACAGCACCCCTATTTACCTATACTGCCTATGCACAGTGCTGGCTCTGTGTGCTGTTAGTTACAGCAGATGAACACTTGCACACAGTGTAGCTGTGTAATACCCAGACTGTCCCAGGGTTATGGGCTGGGGGGGAAGGTGGTGCTGAAGTAATATCGAGGTGAAGTGGGGAATTTTCTGGCTTCCTCACTGTTTAACTAGAATATGAAGTTGGGATTTAAACTAATATTTTGTTCAATATATAGACCAGTAATGCATGTGCTAAAATGCATTTTGTCTTGTTTAATCAGGCTGTAATGTTATTTATAACTGTATTAGAGCCACTTTGTTATAGAATTTCCAGTAGTCCTGTCATGTGGTATCGCTTCTACTGTACCCATTCATCCATTGCCATTAGCAGCCCTCAGTCAGTGCTTTGGTGGTCTGTGGTCTAACTGCAGGGACACGGCGTTTAACACTACGTATGTACTGTGGATGTCAGCTCACTCAGGGTCATTTACAGACACTGACACGACTTCGTAATTCAGAGTCATAATTCACTTGAACAATGTGCTTTAAATTGTGTGAGGAAGCCTTATTACTAAGGAGGATTTGTTGACTTTGCACGGAAGTAGGATCAAATTTTAACCTCTATGTCTAGGTCCTATTTATGTGCGTGCGCACACACGCGCGCGCACGTGCACACACACTTTCCTTACTGATATCGATGTTTTCGCATGTCATCGGTGAGATGAGGACTGACAGGATGACTGGCTTCCTTTCATTTAGGGTTAATGTTATTTTGAGTTGTGAACAGTATTTCAATATCATGTTGCAGCATGTCATGCTAAAATCAATTCTAATAATTTTTCAGTAAATTTACTTGCAGCCCTAGGATACAGAAAATCAATCAGAAAATAAGAGTTAAAATGCTGTCCAGTGCAGCTTTTTAATTGGTTTGACTATTTGAAGAGCAAAAGAGGATGCCCTTAATTTACTTCACTTAATAGACACAAGTGTTCATTAATATTTTTATGTTTTTTATGGAACTAATGAAAAAAGGTACAGTTAGTTTTTGCAGCACCATTACGTGCAGCTTCCACAAATGGCATACTTCTGTTTTTCACAAACAACATAAAAGATGAACGTGTATCAAATTCTGGTGTAATGACCCAGATCTATTTTATGTGCTACATGCAGCAAACTAGCCATCAAATGGTTCGATATTTGTAAATAAGAGCAAACAGGATATTTAGTGTTTTAAATTCAGACTGTAATGAGTTGTGGAAAAGTTTTTAATCAAACATTACATTAAAAGGAACATGATGTTCCAGAAACAGCTAATCTAAAAAATGTCTACAAATTGTAATCAGAATTTGTGGCTCTCAACAAATGTAACGCAATGTTCTTTCTCATTGTAAATAACAATTTATGCTTTTCGAATGAATTGAGTCGATGCAGTCTGTTAACGCTGTTAATGAAAACCAGTTGTGCATCATTAAACAACAGAATTTGCATTGGGTTGAAATTTTATTACTGTGACAATAAAAAAAGCAAACTCAAACTCCATGCCCTTATACAACCCCCCCCCCCACCTCCTCCCACACCCCACCCTCTCTCAAGCAAACTCCCTTTATTCACATATTATTTGTACAGGTCATTGCTCAGACACTGTCAAGCTTAATTGTAGTAATAACATGAGCTACTGGGATCCACAATATTGGACTGGTTATTCAGAGTCAGCCACAAATCTGTCATTGACAAGGCACAACAAAAGGCTATAAGCAGGTCTGGTGAGGAGAAAGAGAGACAGAAGACACCAGATAGAATACTTTCGTAATGGAGTTTGCTTGTACCAGCCTTATCAGCAATCAGGTACTTATAGGTATAAAGGCACAGGCTTCAATTGCAGCATCACAAAATATATAGTCAAGTCATCCTGGGTATAGGACATCTGTACAGCAACTGTAAAGATTTATTACAGAAAATTTTCAAAATTAGTATTAGTATTTTTACATTGAGCATTTGAAAGAAAAATGAAAATGGTTCTTCTCAGATGTAAAGGTCAAAACAGCTTTTAACAGCTTCGTTATCAAAGCAGTAAGACTCCTCGATTTTCAACGGCTGGACCGATCTCATACACACACAAACACTGCACTGCTGCACTTTAGAATTCTCATACACGCCACAGTCTCATACACTGTGTCTGGTCAGTGCTGCCATCTGTGTTCTGTAAACATCTTGTTCTTTTGCACTGGTACTATTGTTTGCACTACATTGTCTGGCAGTAGTTATCATTAACTTGCTGTCTTTTTGCACCCTGTATAATCTGTTAGTACTGTAGTTTTTGTGCTGTCCCTCTGTGTTATTCTTATGTAGCATCTGGTGTCCTGGGGGAACATTTTTTCATTTCACTTTGTACTGTACCAACTGTATATGGCTAAAATGATGATAAAACCACATCCTATTCTAAAACCCATACCTGATTGTCATAAAGTTAAAATATGAACTAGATGTATAACGTACTGTATGTTCACAATGTTCAACAAGATGTATGCTTTGTTGAAGAACATCAACTATGTGTTTTTTCTTTCTTTGTGTAGGGTCACATTAAAAGCCAAAAACTTCAGATCTGTCAGAAAAAAAAATTATGACTTTGATGGCTTTAGACTATTTTTCAGTGAACACAAAAATCAGAAACTGAAAGTTAAACTTTCATTTGGGTCATTTGTTCTTAAGATGTATTTGTATACCTGCAGCAACTGAGCAGCTGTCAGCCCCTTTAGCTTGAAATGTCTTCAGGGTCTAAAAAATAGCATGGATGCAGTTGGTCCTCCGCATCCTCAGGTTCTACATTCATGGATTCAATCAGCTTTGGATAAAAATATGTGTATGTTGGTTCCACAGGATCGCGTGGATTAAATTTAAATCAAGCATTTTTATTATGTGGAACCAATGTACATATATTTTTTAAATTAATCCAACAAACCTTTTCCACTGTATATAATTTGAATGTAGTCTACTTTTATTTTAAATGTTGTCAGTTTCTCTGCCTTTCCTTTCTGCAGCTTGTGCACCATCTGTAAGTATAACAATAAAATGCAAACACTGGTTTTGTGCCGTAGCACGTACAATATATTAAATATTCTGTGTTTTATCTTATGCATTTCTCTTTCAGATCAAGAAATAAAAGTAATCTTTAAGTGTCGAAAGAAAAAAATGTTATGCTGTTGCTGATGTGTACAATGCTTGTATCTATATTAAAACACGTAGTACAGACATTTCTTGTCATTATTCGCTAAACAATATAGTATAATAAACATTTACATAAAACTGAAATTGTATTGGGTATTATAAGTAATTTGGAGATGATATAAGGCACACAAGGAAATGTGCATAGATTATATGATAATACTACACAATTTTACATAAGGGACTTGACCATCAGCGGATTTCGATATCTGTGGGAGGTCCTGGAACCAATCCCCCGTGGGCACGCAAGGCGAACTGTAACATCATGTTTTAAATATTTTATCCAATACTGGGAGTTCTTTCAGACTTTTGTAGTACAACACTAATACATTTTAGTAACAGTTTTACCATTGATATTAAGTCAAAGTATGAATGTTAAAGGAGGTGGTGGGAAGTTATAATTCCCATATATGAATTATTTTTTTTATGGTTGAAAAGACATTTACAATTTTTGACAGTAAAGATTTGTCTTACAAATTTTTTACTTTTCATATATATTTGTCTTACAAATATTTACGTTTTCATATTTACTACATGTAAATACCTGAAATTGTATTTTCTTTATTCTTGCTTGAAACAGGTTTAAAATGGCACATGATCTCCAGTTTTAAAGTACTCTTTAATCATAAAATGCAAAGACTTAGGGTATGAAATATGTAAAGCCAAAAACTTTTTTCTTATTGTATTGAAAGGTCCTAAGAACGTTTAAAAGGCCCTTATTAGGAATGATTAGTCATGATAGCATTATTGGTAAAGATGAAGAAAAGCGTCAGATTCAGTGCTGTTTTTTAAGTTAAAATGGAAGTCCTGTTCTAACAGCTTTGTTATGAATATGGAATGTTTCAGCAAAAGCGGTTGTTTAAAATATCTCAACACATGATCGTAGGACCAAAAAATACTCTGGTCTGAATAAGACTTTAATTTTAGACCAGTGGGAGTAAAGAAAAATTTGACAGGGAGGCAAGCTGTCAGGCTGTGCCTGATAATGATCAGGAACATAATTAAAAACTTGTCAAACTTCTGCTTAGCGAGCACTCTTTTCTGTTTCCTATTGGCATTCAGCTGACCTCGTCTAATGTCCCATTCTCTTTTTAAAAAAGATATCATTGGGAGTTTGCTGCCTGCAGCTGTCTCTGGTCTAGATTGGGAGCATTATCCATGATTGACAGATGGGCCTAGGTGGGGTCAGTTTAGCATAACTCACAAATCTGAATGTAAATCCCATTACATCTGAATAAAGAATCTGTCTCTGTTTCTGGATTATTTAGCTTTTAGTGACTATGTTTTGGTGGTACAGTGGTGTGGTGGTTAGCACTGTTGCCTCGCATCTCCAGGCCTGGGGTTCGATTTCTGCCTTTGGTCTTTGTGCGTGAAGTTTGCATGTTCTCCCTGTGCTTGGTGGTTTTCTCTGGGTACTCTGGTTTCCTCCCACAGTCCAAAGACATGTAAGTTAGGTTGATTGGTGTGTCCAAATTGCCCATTGTGTGTGTGTGTGTGCCCTGTGGTGGGTTGGTGCCCTGCCCTGGGTGTCCCCTGCCCTATGGGCTCCAGGCTTCCCCAGGACTAAGTGATTAGGAAAATGACTGACTGACTGACTATGTTTTGGGTTCACAGCACAGACAGACACCAGGCTTGTTCAGATGTTTGTCCATGTCAGTGATTTTTTTCCCTCAGATCCTTTAACTTTCCACATGGCTTTTAGTACATTTCAACTAATCCAGCTCGGTTCTGAGTCTTTGATAAGACTTTGGATTTTTCTTTGGATTTTTAAAAATCTGTCTTTTAAATCTGTACCAAGATTATCTTGATCGGAGGCAGTGCTACCTGTTGGCTTTGATTTTCTGATAAGGATTTGATTCTAACCAGGAAAGTATCTTTCTTGAGGTATCTGAACATTATTAAAGCTGAATAGAGTTCCAGACACAAGTCTGAATTTGAAGGTAAGTCAATACTTGATAAAAGAAACCAAGATGTCTTGACAACCTACATACAGGTGTCAAATTAAAGAAAAAACCAACACAAAATAACTGTTGGTGGACCATTCTTGCTGACACGTCCTGCCCTGACATTTTCAGTCACCTGAGAAAGAGCTGCTCGTGTTTTTCCTTACACATCACACTAATGCATGACCATCATGGTCACCCAATGTGCGCTATCGACAGCAGTGTCCAACCCTATGTCCTGATGCTTCTCCCATAGATTTAAATACAGATGTCATTTTGGTCACTGTTCCTATTAAAATACTAGCCAGTTCAGCAGTTTTTGTTGCTCGACACCCACCCCAACAATGAACCCTCTGTCATAGTCACTTGGATTTTTTTTCTTCATGCTGTTTTGATCCAAAATCAGAACCAAGTGTGTCTGCTCAGCATATTTATACACGCCACAGGGCATGATGGGATGTTCATTTCTCAGTTCTACCATGCAGTGCACCTGACTGGAAGCATCTGCATTTATGTTTCTCCACTTATTTATTAATGATTTCCTTTAATTTGTCACCCATCTATATGTCTATTTATTATTGATTATATAGCATATAACACTAATAATAAGACCCAAGGTACTAGTAGATATGATTAAAATAAAAGACAGGTCAGATTGTATTGCATATTGAATTTTATCTCAGATAAGCCTGCTGCAGTTCAAGTGAAAATCTGTTGTTTCTATCCCAGTCAGACACAATGGACTATCAAATCTGAGCAAAATAAAGCAAAACAAAATGTTTAATCAAAATGCGGAACACCCCGTGTCTGACATTCTGTTTAAAATGTTAAAACTTTGTGATTCATGTTGTGTGAAAAATTTGAAAATTTATCAACAGTTGCATATTTTTTTGCTATCATGCATCAATGAAATAAATTACAATTAACAATAGAGTAAGCAAATATATAGTAATAATTTATAGGCCACATCATCACAACATAGTGATTAACTCTCTCTCGAGTGCACACACACAATCGTATTATGTATAAAATGAAAAATGAAGCATATGTGTTAATTATTAATTATTCATTTACATAAAGGGCTCAGTAGTGATGTCAAATGGTAAATAAGGTAAAACTACTTTATAAAGATGCATTTGTTCAGCAGTCGCAACATATTCTCCTAAATACTACATGTATGGACTTGAAAGCAAACTACACAACTTTCTTTGTATTAATTGGTATATATTTGTATTCACATATGTACAGTCTGTGTTCTCTAATACAAGTGTTTTGTATGAAGAGCAGCAAGCATCAGCAGTTAAAATCTCCTGAGTTATGATGGAGTATGGTACTATTTGTCACAGCATTTGAGGAAGGATAATTTAATTCTCCTGGTGATTTTACAAAAAAAAAAAAAAATAATTGATTTGAAATTAGCATGCCTGCCTTCAACTCAGTATATGATAAATTATGTAATTATTTTACTAAAGCAATTTGACCTTACAGCCTAAAAATGTGCAATTTCTTTGAAAAATTACAATAGCTGTCTTCAGCATAACGTTGGGCAGCACACTCCTACCAAAGCTACACTATTTTATTGGCCTATTTTGCATAGGTTCAAAGTGGCACGTAGATTGTGATCCTTTTTACATGTGCTTTTGTCATAAACTGTATTAAGGTCATGACATCTCTAGATGAAATTAATTTATTCATTTTCAAACCACTTAGACAAGTCAGAGGAGCCAAGAACCAGGCAACATGCTGTACAAGACAGGATATATCATATCCTTTGAGGGAGCCAACTGACCTCTAAGGGCATTTTAGGGTTGTCAATTTACCTCAATCTGTCATGTCCTGGTTTGTCATGTCCCCAGTGTCCTCTAGGTGTTGCCCTTCCTTGTGTTCCTTTTGCTGAGTCATTGTGATTATGTCATTAGTACTATCCATCCGTGCCTCATTTTCCTTGTCTAAGTTCTCCTGCTGTGTTTTCACCCTGCGGGTTATTGTTGAGAGTAGAGTTGGATGTATTGTGTGGATTGTAGAGATTCATGGTTAGTCCCAATACTTGTTCATGCCCATTTTTTACCATGTACCTTGTGTTTTGCCTTGAATAAACCTCCCTCTCTGCAGTTGTACCTTACCTCACCTGCCAGTTCATTACACCATTACACAATCACACGCCTTTGGTGAATGGAGAGAAACAGGAGCAGATGAAGGATACACAAGCAAACAGAGGAAGACCATACAAATAGTCTCTCAAAAGCCATATACAAACTGCTAACCCAGGAAACCACTGTACCACCCTGGTGGAGGGAAAACAACACTTTCCGTTTATAATGAACTCTCAGAACATAGCAAGAGGAAAAAAAATCTCAACTGTAGATTAGACATCCAAGTCAGGAAACACGTCTATAATAAATATAATTTGATGTGCACCGGGAGGAGGGGGGGTGCTGACTGGTCATGTGATTGCTTCTGTAAACATACATACCGGCCTATGCTCAGACTGGTTTGCATAGGGGCTGACAGCTGCTCAGTTGCTGCAGGTATACAAATACAGGTGGAGGTGTGCAGGATGGATGAAAGGGGACAAAAGGCACCACATATTTGGCAATTTTTATTGTGCTTGTCATGGTGCGTTTGTCACAATGATTGCAGTCCCAAAGTCACAGTCAGGTGACCCTGCTATGTGTCTGGTGATGTGCTCAGTCACTGTGCCTTACGCAGTGTGACAGAGGCTAGTTGTTAGCACATCACAGGCCGGTTTGATACCCATCGTCCCTCACTCTGCATTGAGGAAACATTCAACTTGTTTATAGGGTGTTCAGTAGTATACACCAGACACCCAGCTAATAGTTCCTATTTTAATCTGTATGAAATCCCATGCTAAAATATAAAAATAAAATATGCATGATAATCAGTTTCTTCATGTGCACATTTATTTAAAATTGTAAGTCTTCAGTGACTATTTCAAATTTGATATTTCTAAGAAAACCTGTTTATCAAGTATTTTGTAAGGGAAATTCTATGGTGTGATTAAACATCTCCATAATTTTGTAAAATAGTGCATTGAAATTTGATTCACATGTAAAGTTTTGATCCTGGTCTGAGTATTCCTAGATTATGCAATAGCCTAACATTCATATTGCAAAAGAAACTGAAGACTGCCAGCATTTCAAAGCACTTAATCTCATCTGATAAATAATGATTGACTTTTTTAACTTTTGTTCTCTTGAAATGTCTCCTTGGCTCAGAAAAGGGTTGTTTGATGCAAACTGTGCATGACCAAGAATAGTTGTACGATATATTATTCATGCAACTAACGTTAATACATGTTTAAACAAAGTGGAAGTTCTTCATTATCGCTGAATACATACACGTTATAACAAACTGTTTTCCCTGCATTTAACCCATCCCCTGGGGCAGCAGTGGGCAGCTATCTTTCACCACCCAGGAAGCTAGCACTGAGTGTCTTGCGCACGGAGATACCAGGTGGCTGGGGAAAGATATAAACCCAGAAACTTTCATACCACAGCCAGATGCTCAGCCCATTTAGTCACAGACCGCCACTGTATAAAATTTATCAACAGTAACATATGACTTTTAACTTTATATATAAAACTGCTCCATAAAACTGCTTTGACATTATATATAAAACTATAAATACTGCTCATTTTAATTTATTGCATTAATTGTTGGTGCAAGTGATTTGAAGCTTCAGAAAAATAATCCACATTCAGTTGATATGTATAAATATACAGGACATAATCTTCTGAAGTAAATGTGATTCTGATAAATCACGTCTAGTCTGTCTGTGTGATTAGTACTAATTTTGAAATACAGTACAGAGACTCCTCAACTTACGAACAAGTTACGTTCCGAGATGCTGTTTGTAATGTAAACTGTTTGTAAATTCGTAATTTGTATGACCACTTTACGGGTGGTCCTACCAAACACTCCTATAGCGTGTTAGTCTTATAATACACGTACATGTATGTGCTGCCCGGCGTATGCAGAGGACAAATGCCGTACTTGACTAGAGAGCCGCGTTTGTAAAATTTTTTAGCTGCAGCTCCACAGTTCCTTTCTCCGAACAAAAATTGAACGAATGAATTAAATGCATTAAATACCTTTATTCGTATCTATGAATGTTTGTAAGTTGAGGAGTGTCTGTACATACATTGTAGAACTCTCATCTCCCTTTTTCAACTGTCTCTAAAATGTAGTCCCAGTGCAATGTAATGTAACTATGACTTGGTGTATTAGCATAACGCTAACCATTAACAAAATGCCCAAATAGTGTAAAATTTTTGCTAACCTGGAAAACTTTCCAACTGCAGTGCAACTTGTGTCTTTCAATGTTAATACTCTCAAATTAGGGTTAGTTTGTTAACCGAGCAAAGATGAAGGCAATTTATTTCTAAATTTTAAGTTTTGTCAGTTATTTGTCAGAAACACTTAAAAAGATTAACTGTATTTATTTTTTTTTTGATGCATTGGGGCAAATTGCTATATTAATTACATCACGTAATGAAATGGTTCCATCTGTCTGTTTGGTGCAGAAGGACGTGTTTGTGGTGCCTTTTCTCATTTGCTTACACATGTGAGGCACTGTCAGCTGCATTGTGGTATATGGATGCAGGCTACACACACACAACCTTTGAAGTCACACTTCAAAGTGTGCAGCTGCGCAGAGTGTGCTGGCGGCAGATGTGTGGAGCGCACAGCAAAGAGAATACATTACAATTACAAGGTTTTCATTGTCTTTCAGCTTGTCACCCTGCCAGGTGAGACGTCCAATAGGACGTCTTTTTTGTGAAGCAGCCATGCCAATCACAGCCCTGTGTGGATGCGCCTCTGTCAGTCCCTTCAGCTCTGTCGCTTAACGGGGGTCAGATGAGGCCCTTTCAGCTCTGTAAAGAATGGACTTCTTGTCACCTGAAGGTAACGCCATTTTTTTTCCCCAGTGTGGAACATGCTACTCCATGAAAAAGATAACAGATTTTTCACAATGAATATCATTTTACTAATGTGAGGTCAGTTACATTAAAGTGATGTATTAGCTACAGCTCTCTTGAGAATATTACTCATTCCCCTAATCGCCTGGGTGACAATTATCTGTGGCACCAACTACTGGATAACAGTTATAACACATTTACAATTCGGTCCAGTGCCTTGGACTAAGACTTACTGCTGAATACCCACATTAAAAAATGTATAGCTAATCAATATATGTGGCTCCGCTACCAGCCTAGAATAATCCCACTATGTTATTACTACATTTAAATCCAGATGTTCGATGGACAATACTAATGAATTGTGTTCTTCAGGGAAACTGACATAATTTGGTAATTTTAATGTAATTTTTAAACTATTTAAAATATCTTACTTTGCTATTCTCTCCTAGGTAAACATATAGTGCAAAAACAAATTTGTGAGTCTGAACATGTAAGGGAAAGTCCTCACACTTACTCATTTAAATTCCCATGTTAGTGAACCTTCAGTGCAACACTCAGAAATATCACACCTACATGCAGAAGTGTGTGGGTGTGATAATTGATGGCTTTTAGAGAAATACTGTACCACAATCTTTCAGTAATTTCTGTCAATTCAATTCAATTCAATTCAATTTATTTTTATATAGCGCCTTTTGCAACAGCATGCCTCAAAGCGCTTTACAGA
>JABJVR010007583.1:0-11374 GCA_025773905.1 Chitala chitala | reverse complement strand
AAAAAAAATTTAAACTACATATATATATATATATATATATATATATATATATATATATATACACACACATACAGTGACGGACGTGTTCGGAGAATGTAGAGTTGGAAAATAAGGCTGAGATGTCATGTGTTGTGCAGCGTGGGTGTCGTATGTGTGTGGGGGTGTCAGAGAGTGCTCCAGGGCATGCTGGGTTGATGGTGTCAAAGGCCATCATTGCAGCTTCTCACCCCCCACGACAGAAAACTCACAGGTCTACGTACTACAGTTGACCATGCATCCAGACAGAAACCTGTCCAGGACTACAGGCGCACCAATTCCTATGGGACAGATCTGCCTGAAGACGAAGATGGAAATGGTTGCTCGGAAATGTTCAACTCAGCATCGGCTTCAGGGCAGAGGGGTACAGGGGCACAGCCAAAACTATTCTCATGGCCTTAGAGCAGCTTCTTCAACTGGCATATTCATGTTAAGAACTGATCTCCTTCAATATGTTTGCATGTTTAAAAATTACACTTTGTTTCTTATTTTTTTGTGGTGCATAAATAATAATAAAACTCCTTTCACGGAATCTATATGCAACCTTCATAACACTTTTGAAACCTCTGTCTTTGATGGTAATGGAAAAATTATACAATACTATGAAAGTGTCCTGTAAATAGTTGAACGGAAAGAGAGACCTAAATAATTTCATAAAAGTTTAATAAAAAGAATCTTCTACAAAAAGAGACCTGCTTCACAACTTTTGCTTTAAAAACATTAATTACGCAGTAAAAAGCCTTATTTGTTTTCTCTTCATTAACAGATGTTTTCCTGTAATTCTTGACCATGCAGTTGGTGGTTGTTGATTAAATTCTAAATGCTTCCAAAAAGAAATAAATAAACAAATAAATAAATAAATAAATAAACAAAAAGCACTGTTTCTAGCAATTAATGGCAATCGCGTTGACCATAGCTACCAAACACACTGTGTCCAACAGCTATGGCTGAAAACCTTAACTTCAGATCTCCACGCTGTTTACCATCTGCACAAGCCTACACAGGACTCATTATGTGCCTCAGAATAAGAACTGAAGCAATGCTTTTACAGTTCAGCTGCCTGGCAGAGGCTGTTATTCAACAGATTTAATTCATTTTCCACGGCCCACATTTCAAACGTCAGCGAGAGAGAGAAATAAAAAGAGGTTTTAGTGCAAAAAATACATTAGTAGAATTTAATTATTTAAGTGTCTTAAGTCTCAGAATATCTCCCCTTAGCGGCTCCTCTACGTAAACTTTGCCTTTGCAGTTCTCTGGTTGTTGACTTGCATGTGGGTGTGGGGAGGGGAAAGGACAGCATGGGGGGTGGGGGGGGGTGTACATCATCCAGTTTCACTGTAAAGATGTCATCTCCATCTGTGCGGAGAGTGGAATGAGGAGAGCATCTCCATCCACCAAAATGATACTGAGCCGCCATTGACAGGACATGGGCCGGGGTCCGAGCTTTGTTAGTGCGCTATAAGATCCGGATGCTATCAGCTATTGTCTTTATATAGGCATGAGGTCAGAGAAAGGTGTGAAGTCAAATCAACTCACGGTTCAAATGTGCACGTGGTGCACAGCACAAACGGGATGAGCGAGTTAAGATTTTCCCAAAAAGACTTATACGTCGGTATTTTAACTTTTTACATACATACTGTCTCTCAATTAAACCTGAGCAGGCTTATCAGGAATATGAGGAAGCACATGTCCATGATCCTGGAGTAGAGCAAACGGAAGGCATAAGAGACACTTTGTACAAAAGCAGTGACTTGCTATCATGAAGCCATCTGAAGCAGTCAACTCCTAGGTTAACTGTCATGGGCAGCTTTCATTCCAATGTCTAGATTGCTCCATGGCTTCTCGCATTTGTCTCGCACAGGTTATGCAAACCTTCTCTGAAGCGACTTAAAAATCAGGTCGACGCTGGCGTTCCTTGTGGGCTCCGGGAGGCAGCCAAACGCAACACAGTTAAGAACCGGGCAACCTTGTGGGACGGAACTAGTGAAGTGGTGGAGGTTTCGACGGGAGAAGGCGAGGACAGAAGCCCAGTGGCTTAAAACACATGCACTGCCCTACTGGGAAATTAGCATGAAAAAACAGGTGGGGAGGGGGGGTTGTGGTGATGTTGAACCAGCTGGGTATGAAGGAGATGTTTTGCTGCCACCTTTCAAGAGACTCACAGACTGTTACAAGGAGCTCTGGGAATGCTCAATAATATATCAAAATAGTGCCCCTGGAGATGCAGCAGTAATGTACAGCTAAAGCATTTATAAATAGGTCCCCTTTAACAGGGAGATGGGGGAGGCATAAAATGCCTTTTAAGACATACATAGGATGGCACGGAGGGGCAGTCATCTGACGTGCCATCTCAAACTGAGCCGGTCTGGATGCACTGCTTCATCCTGGAGACAAGTAGACAGCCGGCGGTTTAGTGAGGAGCTGAGGAGCAGAGAGCGCTGACCCCTCAGCAGACCATGTGACAGCGATGGGATGACATGGTGTCGGGCTGTCAGTGAGAAAAAGTCAGACAAAAAAAGAAAAGAGGAAAAAAAAAAAAAAAAAAACAGGTGACATTCAACATCAGCTGCAGCATTTCTCATAAATATTACACCATTTTGGCTCAGTGTCATAACAATAATATTGCCTCACTTTCAGTTGGTTTACGGTTTCCTTATTCATCAAGAGAAACGTTGTCAGTGGTGTGGGGAAGACTAAAAGCCCTCCTCAAGAGCATCGTGAACACTCATGCTTTCACAGCTGAGTGGAGCACCCACGTCTTGATCTTCTGTTCTCTGTGGGTTCCCGTACAATGCTACGTACAGCAGAACTTCAAAACCGACCTTTTCGTACAGCTTTTTGTTCACACGCTTATGCGCCCGCTGAGACGTGACAAAAGTCTCCGAAATGTGGCGACAGCCATTTCAAAAACAAATGGAATTTCAGTTCTTACATCTTAGCATGAAATGCAATGACCATGATGCCAACTCAACAGCCACCTATTATACAATAAGAAAAAGACTAAAGACCACTGAGCTAATTCCCCTAACACAAAACAGGAAGGTTTAGATCACTTCATGTTAACATGTATATGTCTGAACAATTTATTGTCTTAAACCTTGGTTCATAGGCCAGGTCTCAGTACAAAATCTATAGTCTTGACACAGAAGTTACGTACAAAAAAAAATAATCTTGAACTGCCATTCCTTAACGATCAATATTTACCCCCAGGAAGCCCATGGAAGTTTATAAATAATAATAAAAGCTAATTCATGTGACACAGACCCTGGGGAAAACAAGTCGCTTCTCTCTTCCTCCTACCTTCACCCAAACTTACAGAAATGTTTATCACAAGAGATTCTAAGACGGATTGAAAACGGCAAAGATTTAATGAGGAGAAATAGAAAAAGATTAGTTGAGTATATTGAGGCCAGTGCAGGCAATTAACCTTGTGATAATATTACATTACTTGTATAAAGAACCAAGTTATCATGGATCAAAGAATTTTGACAAGCATATTATTGAATAAAACCCCTAAGAAAATTGCCAAAGCTCTGATGTATCAACTTTACTGACAGCCTCCTGCAACTGACAGACTAAAGACACCACAAAAAGTCCTGACTAATTAACTAATCAACTATTTTCTTAGACAATGGGTAACTGGTGCAGACGATGAATCACTTTGGTCATGGGCATTATTAAAAAAAAAAAAAAAACCTAACCCACATATTCAGAATCACCAGCTTTTCTAACATTTATGTATGAACAGCACATGTTCAAAGATCTTGTGAGTAACTTGTGAGTGCATTTCCGTACATCACACACAGAGGAACGATGTACATATGGTAACATGGTGTGAAGTGACAGGAGGAAGATGGATGGTACATTACTGGGTTTCAGTGGCTTTCTGTTACCATGGCATGAGATTACTAGGGTTATACCGACTGAGAGCGTAGCCATGAATCCCAGCTGGCTCTGATCAGACTGATTAACTGGTAGTTGGTTGAGAAAGAATACATGCCTCTGTCTGTGTGCATGTGCGCGCGCGCGAGAGAGAGAGAGAGAGAGAAAGAGAGAGAAAGA
Organism: Chitala chitala; assembly: GCA_025773905.1. Taxonomy (NCBI): domain Eukaryota; kingdom Metazoa; phylum Chordata; class Actinopteri; order Osteoglossiformes; family Notopteridae; genus Chitala; species Chitala chitala. The sequence continues at coordinate 7,276 of JABJVR010007583.1, read as the reverse complement.
GAGAGGGGGGGGGGGGGAATAAAGAAATATCCTCAGAGTTTTACCTCATTTTATGGATTTTAAGAAGTGTTAGCATTTTAACAAAACCATCTCTTCAATGTGATAGACATGTGAATTCCACAGCATCAGACTTAAAATTTCAGGTTATTTTTAAATATAGCTATTTAAACAATTTAACGTTATACTCTGCATACTGTCTCCTGGATTGGATAAGAGGATATGAAAGGATGGATGGATGGATGTCAACAAAGCTAGATGGCATTAAAGAATTTTATATACACAGATTCCTCATCAATTTCATTAAATTTCAGATGATCAAGCTGGAATCATTTACACTAATCTAAATAATTGTACAATTGTACAATGTCTTCCCAGTGACAGAAAATGTGCACATGCCAAAAGATGAAACTGCTGTTAAAATTGCACTGGTTTGACTGGTTATTGATTGTACTGTATTCGATACTTGACAAGGTGTTTCTCAAAGTTGATGACTTTTTGTGAGCAGAAATGGACTTCATCTATTTCGTTTAAACCAATGACAAAAAAACGAAAGAGCCACAGAGGTAAAACAACTGCTGCCCTGTTAAAACTGTGACACCATATTCATGACCGACACAAGGACACCTGTCCAACAATACCTACCTCATGGACAGAATAGAAAACAGAGGTATAACTCTAATGTCAGCTAGCCAACAACATACGCTCAGATACACATAAACAGAGAAAAATATATATACTCATGGTCAGGTCCTAAATTAAAATAACTTAATTTGCATAATTAATTCTCCATGGAAATGTACTGCTTATAACATGTCCATCCACAGTACACCCACACATTCAGTGAAAGTGGTGCTGTTTTACCTGGCTATGGCCTCTCAGAAGGTTGCAGCAGACTTTCTGCTCTACACAAACAGACATTGAACAATACAGGTAACTGTTCATTTAGAAATGTATTTGTACACTATATAAATGACAGGAGTCAGGGAAAAGAAAGAAATGCCTGTCCTTTTCAGAGATGACTACTCCGAAAGAATGTTCTGATCGACTTGACTTGTTGGCATTAATAGTTTGTGCAAATTCACCGGGGAGAGAACATGCAATTAGCTTTAATGCCAAAGCATACCGCCATAGCAGAAGGTGAGAACAAAGGCGCCGCAGATCAAAAGGCCAAAACTGCGACTCACCGTCAAACTTTTTATGCCGCGACATGAAGGTGGTCCTCAGGTTCTGACTCATCTCGTCCACCATGTTCTCCATCTCCAGCTTGCTCTGCTGGCTCAGGTTGTCCTCCATCTCTGACGTGCAGCAGGTGTATCCCTGCGGACAGGTGCGCAGGTGCTCGCCTGCAACAGATTGGCCCCGCCGTTACGTAAAAACACAGGAACGTGAGCTCAGCAGATGAAAGCGAGGGCGTTCTGCCAACACGCCTCTGCGCTTCCTCACTCCCAGAATCCCTGGCAAAATGTCTGAGCATCAATAGAACTGTTTAAATGACAAGAACCAACAGAAACGCCACAGATTACAATAACACTCTGCAGTGTACTCTCATTGGTTAATAACATGGACATTAGCGAATCATACACTGCGGCATTTCCTAATACTGTAAAACTACGTAAAATGAACATTTGAAAAGTGTTTGTCGATAACTTTGCAATAAAAACAAGTTTATGAGTACAGTATGACAATACAGTGCCACCCTCTGAATGTTCACATTTTTTTGGAAAATAATTTATTCATTACTGAGTTAAACAAGGTTTGAAGTCACAGAATACAATTTTTAAAAATGTGGAGCTTAGGTCTGGCCCATTTGAGTAGGTACATTTTGTAAACAGCAAAAACACAAGACGGACTGGGATCCATCCTACGCATTCGGGAACGCAGTACAACTCATCAAGCCCCGAGCAAACAACTTCGCCATTATCGTGCTCATGGGAATTTCAGTCATAAAATCCCACTAACAGCCAATGATAAAATAATCCTTTTAGGGGTAAAAAAAGAGTAGCAACCATAACGAAGCGTGGCCTGATTAGGTCTCCGCATGAAAGTGGTCTCTAGAATTGCAAAATGAATCAGACATTTCAGCGCGGTGGTTTACAGAGAAGCACTTTATTATTTCACACCTCTGTGAATTCCGCTTCAGAGATCATAAACATAACGTCTAAATCGTAAGCAGCCAGAAAGTGATCCTTATTAATATAAGCACTTATAACTCATAAGAAGCCTTCGGAAATGTTTTTTAAGGAGAAACAGACACCTTATATGGCCCAATTGCCAGACGTATGGCACTTAACATATAAAATGTAAATTAATACCAAATGGCAGTCTATGACATTGTCCTTTTGGAATTGCTTTTCACGTTGAAACCTTAGAAAATTAAAAAGTTGTTTCACCAAACTATTAATCTTCTTAAAAATGACCACATCCACGTGTTGAGAGGACTGCATCAGAATCACACAAGAAACAAATGGCATTAAGATTTATGAAGCGAATACTCATTCACACACATGCACGCACACACACCACCAAGTCAATAGTCTCAAAAGGGCCTGCTAAGAATGCTATGGAAACAATCAATAATCTTGGTGCGCATATTGTATCTGTCTTAGCTTTATGTCCACTTACTGTAAATCTTAAGAGAAATTTGACAAATAATCAACTAAATGTCAGCATACTTAGTTTCTGGTAAATCCTTTGATCACCATGAAGTAAACACTTAGGATACTATAAGATTATCCTTCTAACCTTCTACACCATATGCGACTGACAGTCATACCTATATCACAGCTCAGTGTTAAGCTCCATGGATGCGTTTTGAGTTTTATTTATTTATTATATAGTGTACAAATATCTGAATATAGCACATTCTTGTGTCTGCACAGTACTGTGCGGAATGTTTGCATTAAAATTAAATTAAAAGGCCAAAATTTTCCTTTGGATAGTTTTGTTAAAGGAACGTGGGTTATTACAGAAGTCCAGTGAAACAAGTCAGGGTCTCATCTTACCCTAGGAAAGACACGTAAACCAAACAAACTCTCAACATGTTAATTAAAAGTGAAAACATCTGCAAAGACCCAACACCATAGTTTGACTTGTAAAAGCTCTGCTCCCCAGTTCTGCACTTCCTCTCCGTCTCCAGCTAATTTCACATCCTTCCGCTGCGCAGTGATTAAATGCCCCTGTCAGTCGCACAGTCGGAGTGTCATTTTCCAGAGTGCGCCGTTAGAGCGCTGGCAGAGCTAACAAACCTTAATTCATGAAAAATGTGTCATCCCCAGGTAATGAGGGGAAAAGTTAATATTACCTTGAACCCGGCGCGGTAATCATTGCTGCGCGACACTGGCTGATGGAAGTAGCCGGAGAGAGTTATCAGCACGCCTGCCCAGAAAAACGCGGCGGATCCAGACGGAAAACGCCCTGTAATGCTATATTGAGTTTAGATGTATTCATAAGGATATAAATTTGCTGGTAAGTGCTGGAGGCTCTCTCCCAGCTGTGCTGCAGGCAAAAGCCCCAGGAGTGATGAATCTCACGCACCGGTGCCCGACAGCAGTGCTGCGCCAGCCAGATGCCACCAGCACGCGTGCCAGTCCCGTACTGCATAAACGACCGGTCGTTTGTGATGTATGCTGCAGCGCTTTGCGGTCCTTTACAAGAATGTGTTCTCTATAATTCCGAGCACAATGTTAGGCAGGTGCTACATTAATTGGGGGAAAATAAAAACGGATAAATATAACACGTTGGCTGTTATTAACGAGATATTAGGTCTGATTATTCTGTACGAGACATTAGGTCTGATTATTTGGATTACACTATAAATGTGGCTTTCTGTGACAGTAACAAAAGCAACGAGCAAATAAGATACTAATGGTGTTTATTCGTGTTCAGTTACACTATTTCCAGCCGCTGTATAATATTAGGCCATTTTAAGGGGACAGACAGTTATATCGTTATGAAACCTCTCTCGCAAAGATTATGAACTCACCACACTCAAAACAAGCACAATGTAATAAGCGACAATGCAAACGTTACATTGGACACAAAACATTACGCACAAGGAGGCACTGTCATTTGGCATAATTTTGCTTAGACTGCGGTAAATACTGTAATGTGTACATGCTTTTAGGTGGCGTGAAGAATTTGACACACACAAAAAAAAAAAAAAAACTATCATGATTATTGTTTTCCAAACCTTCCTTATGAACCGGGAAAACAAATCATGATTTGTATATTAGTAACAGGAGATAATGATTTGCATTTAGAATCTTCACACCGGGGCAGTTTTGTTTTAGAAATGTTTTCTCTAGGTAGATAGATTCTCTGACTGACATGGCTTTACTTTGGTTCTGCAGTTCCAACACCATTTATGAAATCAACTCTATCACGCAAGGTTTGGATGAGAATCATCACCAAACAAACACATTTCACTTGAATAGGCAAACTAAAAAGTTTATGACAACGAAAGGTCCTTGCAAAATAATATACTATTTCACACTGAAATCAATACTAAATAAATGCACTGGCATTAAGGGTGTAAGATTCAAACACAGAAACTCACTGCTGGTACTGGTTCCTTGTTGTAGACATACATTCGGTTTCCTACTGTCAGAAATTCTCTGGCCTCAGAAACAGCTGGACGGGGCAGGGGGCCAGGTCCTATGGGAATTACTCAGAGAAACCTGTACAGTAATTTAAACAGACATTGCAGCCCTCTATCCGCTCCGGGAAACTCCTGATCTCTTAAAAAAAAAAAATGTTGACCCCACTGCTTTTGAAAAGTCATACATAATTAACCACTGGTAACGAAAACAAGCAAACCCCATCCGACAAGAACCTGTTTCATCTTGGTACAGGGACTGCGGTCAGAGAAAACGCCCGAATACCCCCACCCCCGACCGTCCGCATTTCCTCTCCTGTCATTGCGTTCTATCCCTCATTTTACCAACATTTTCAGTGGTATGGTTTATTCCACAAGCTAATCATCTCCAAGGGTGTATCACTATTAGCCATTTACAGTTTTGCCACGGAATTCCAAATGATGGGTAAAAATTACGATATAAGAACCGAACATTCTGGAGTGTGTCAACGTGACATCTTGTTTTCTCAGTCTGCATATGACAGTAAACGTTAAATTTAAAAATGCAACAGATAAACAAGTAGGATTTAATTACAGATTACTGTTATGTGCTAATTGGACTATGATTAAGGTGACATAACGTGTACATATAAATTAGTGCTTTATTCTAAGGAGGTTTACGGTCAGAATAACACAACTCCAACGGAAATTATGTTAATTAAATGTCAGACAAAATCCAACACAATTTCAATGATAATACTTGACCCTAACAGACTACAAAACACAAATATGTAAAGACATTATTAATGTCAGTGCAGGTTACCACATCAGTTAATTTTCATCATCAGTTGAAATCTTGACACACCTGAAATGTGTCAAGTTATAAGCTAGTTCACTCTCATTCTGACTTTCATTGGTGCATTATGTTAGTCTGATACTGGTGAGGGAAAACACACACACACACACACACACAGGAGGTGATCATAAAAACGGATAGCTAGGTAATTGCAGAAACGATGATTAATGTAGGCATTTGTTAACTGTATTTCGACATTTTAAACTAATGTGGTGCCTTGGAAGCTGCGCATAACCTCAGCCAGAGTGTCGCGGGCCCTACGAACCCGTTTTCCAAATAAAGAAAACCGCTACATATTTTGGCCAAACATACAGAAGGTTTATGGGGAGTTCAGGCAAATGACTGACATCGTCTCACGTTATTAAGACGCAAAATGTGAAACAGAGAGCGGCTTGGACATATCAAATAACGTTAATTCGACAAGCACTCTCAGTTCCTACCCATTACAAAGTGTGCGCTCCTGAAAGGGTTTTCACAGCGCATCACAGGCGTTTGCGGTATTTTTAATGCCTATATTAAAGCACATGTACAAAACGCGCTACATGATATTAAAAGCTGCATAAGCCTACCATGTCGCGCGACTGTTCTCACATTCATGTAATGCTTAACGTTCTTAAATTGCATTTTAAAGTGCTGTTCAAAGTGCGAGCTTTAAAGCTCACTTAATGCAGCTATAAATCATCGCGCCTTGTTGTTAAACTACTGTGGAAATTACGATAATGTAGGACGATCAGGTGTGTGAGCAGTAACTTGGATTGGAAAAACAGCTGAGTGGTCTATACGATGCTATTACATCAATTGTTTTTAGAAGTTAGGGTAAACACTTTCTCGTTTGACCCTTGATTTGCAGCACACTGTGCCATATATACTGTGAGCAGTTTTGGACGGAAAAAGACAAGACCGCTTATCCGTGTGAATCTGCTGAGCACACTATTTTATTCCTAGGGGACGGCACCACATCTGTCTTTATCCACTGTTGTCACAACAAAGACACACCACTTTTCCGCCCAAAATCGTACGCAAATGACCGTTCAGAAACGGAACGCAGTCCATTTGGTTTCCTTAAGCGGCTGACCAAACTGACTGTTACATTATGGAAAATTCAACTTTAAAAATACAGGCACTCGGAAAGAAAACTGGTGTAACATAAAACTAGTAATGTCTTTGGTATAACCCAATTGTCTACAAAATGAAAGGGCAAATTACCATTACTGTTACTAAAATGAGTAACCGTTCAAATATTTAACTGTTTATACAAGTGCGTGAGAACTTGTACATCTTTAAATCAAATAACGGACCATAGCATATACCATAAATGCAATATAGGTGTACAGTATATATACAAATTAAGGCAGTGATCTCTGACTTATTAATACATTGTAATTAACTTATGCGGCCCAGATGCATGCCGAATCCACCTCGCTGAAAATGACTCGATGCTATTTTAAGATGCGCAATACTCAAGTGCGTTTAGGCAGGTTGCCGAGCTCCGGGTGTCATCACGTCATCTGGAGCCATATTCTTCTGAACAAGGACAAGACCTGGTTGTTGAAGGGACTCTGACTGAGATCACGGGGTATGCATCTGTCAGTCATTCTGATTAAGGCATCAGCAATCCCACCTCCAGTGCACAGCTCTCAGAATAAGCGATGGCTCTGAATGACAAAGCCTGATTATCTTAACTAAATGGTTCCCTGTGATTTTTCTGCCTGGCTGTATTCTTTGCTCCTCCACCTACTTCATCCCCTCACCTCCACCCACCAGCACCACCTATCTCTCTCTCACACACACACACACACACACACACACACACACACACACACACACACACACACACACACACACAC
>JABJVR010007581.1:0-10233 GCA_025773905.1 Chitala chitala | reverse complement strand
CCCCCCCCCCCCCCCCCCGCGCCCCCCCCGGCCGCCCCCCCCCCCCCCCCCCCCCCCCCCCCTCCAGAGTTTTACACAATATGTAGATTTTCTGTGATTTTCCTGTCTCTTCACCATCATGCGCGGTGAATTAATTCAGATATAGTGGCATGATACATTTTAAAACAGCTTTAAAAACCACTTTAAAAACTGCTGTCCTTACAGAGCTACATCTGAGTTAAAAAAAAAAAAAAAAGTGAATCACGGGTGCTGATTCAAGGTGATGTGATGTTACATACGTTCTCCAGAAGGATGCAGGCCTGAAAGCACACCAAAGATGGGGACAAAGGCGTCTTCATACTTAGCATAACAAAAGCCACGCTGTGCAGTAAGTAGTACGGGATGCCATTCAAGCATCACGGCAATGAGCTGTAACACTTATTATTTCATCACTTTTAGCATTCTGATGAATTGAATATTTATCGGCTGATGACATCACAAGCCATGACTCGAATACCCCCATCTATGACAGGAGCGTATTAAGGCAAAACACCGTAGAAGCAGATCTCGCCGAACGCTCTGCAGTTATTACAGATAATTATTTATGGAATCAGATATCTATTTAATCACGTTTGGGGCTAAAAGCACCATTCTGGAGCTCAGCCTTTCATACTTCTGAACTGTAAATGTCAGACGCTTGCGAACGGGATTTGGGCTGCATGCCGTAAATACAGATTAAATAAATAAATAAATAACACGGAAATCTGATCTAAATTAAATTAGCCCGTTTAGCCGGATGACAGTTTTAAACGCGGCTCAGCGCGCAGAACGAAGGCGGGGCCCGTTGTTGAACCCGTCCTCCCGCAAGTCAGCCTGCAGCGACCGACACGAGGGAAACGTCTGTTTGATGAAGCCATAGTTTACTTAGCAACAGGCGATACATCACCACGTTTCTGTACAGCTTTGTGTGTGTGCGTGCATGTATATAATTATTTATTTTTTTCAGTGAAAGGCCTGGCTTTATACAAAGACGGTGGAGGTGCTGAGGCTCATCAAGGTAAAAGTTACCGCGGTAAAAGGCTATTTTTGTACATACAAACTACATAAATTGCTTTTAGAACGGTTGCACTTGGTGCTAAAAAACACATGCATAATGATCATCATTATAGATCAAGTTTTCTTGTTTTTTTTTCCCCTCCATTTTCCCATGGACCACATGAAGCAGGTTTTTCTCTTTTTAACACACGTCCAGCGGTGTGAAAGGTAAGGTATAGCAGAGTATATAATACCACCCCCCCATTCCATAAACATGCTGCAGCTCGTGAAATAACAGTGTGGATTCTCATTGTGTACAAAGAATATGACAAAACTTCAGACCGATAAATAGCTATTTGTATTGGATGACTTTTATTTATCATGGCAGAACAGACACCTAATCCCTCTATACAACCTGCAACGTTTTAAAAATGAACTCAAGAGATAAATCATAATCAAATATTGGACAAGTCTGTGCTGTAGCTAGCCACAAAGCCTGCTATGGGTCGACCTAGAATCACTCGCATGCAGGACAGTTGCACACCTTTTACACTAAATACATAAACCGGGCCGTGTTTTGAAACTGTGGGGAAACAGCAACTACTTAGGAAGTGATTCAGGCACCATTATCTCCATGACTACACTATCATTATCCATGGAGAGCCAGGTTAGTCGCGATGAATGTTAAGTGAACAAATTCTGTTTGTCTTTCTTCTCGAGATGAAGATTAACAAAATAAACATATGTCTGTGATGAGGAACCTCTTTCATTTCTAATACCATCCTGAGTTTGTGTCTGCTTCTGGGCCGCGAGGTCAAGTACAGTGCATAATGCAGCAAGCAGACTGGAGGGGCTAATCCCACACACTAAACCGCAGGCATCAGTAAAGCCACGCTAAATACTTAGCAATTCTCCACTGCACAGCCCCTGCATATAGCTGAAGTTACTTTAATACAAAGAGCACAAGCTGTAAATTATGAAGTCATTTTATACTGCCTTGATTTTGGAAATGATTACAAAAGTGCTTATAACTATAATAAGCTTATTAAAATATTTTCAGGGGACACCTTATACGCCATTTATTTCTTTTGTCCTAAGAAAAGAAAGATTCAAGAAGTTCAGCAATTAATTATTGTTCTCACCCCCCCACGTTTCTTCACACATTCATGAGATTTTTGTGTATGCATTTAGCAGCAACATCATGCACACGCACAACCTTGAAATGTATTAAATAGTTGCTATGGGCTTTGCAAAAATTGCTTTAAATTTTTTCACTCAATCAGAACAAAAATAACATTCCAGAGGTAGACAGGCATGTCATGGTTATTACCTGAAATTGTTAGCCTTAAAGCAGTAATTTTATCACCTACATTCATCTGGCAAATTGCTTCTCTCTCATTGTGCTTAAAACTTCACTGTTGTGTTTCTGTGCATATTCCTACACATATACACACGCTGAAAGACTTTAATGCCATAATGGCAGTGCTTGCCCATGTACCATCTCAACGGGCAAAAGAAATTAATGTCCAGAATTTGCCCTGTGTTTACCAAAGGCTTCCCATGGAATAAATGGAAGGCCAAACAAAAAGCTAAAGAAAAATAAAACCTTACTTTGTGAATAAATGCCAACTGACATTGGTCACAAAAAATGGCTACTTTAAAAAGACAGGCTTTATCTGAAATTTGGCGTAATCCAGATTAGAAAGGCGATGCTGCGACTTGGCTCCCCGTGTGGACCGAACCTATGGTCTTGCCACGCGTCTTTCTGTTGCGTCTTCCGCAACACGTGAACATGGACGTATGGGTGGAGGCGGAGCGTGGCTCACGTCACTGACAAGCAAACAGTGCAGGAAAACAGGAGCAGCACGCTTCGAGCGTGCCCACGGTGACGTGATCTGGGTGCCCGAAATAAAATCGTATGGAAGCACAGGCACACTGAACAGCCCGGGCCTGGGAATTAATCATTATAAGTATGACAGAAAAATCAAAGCCCGACTGTTTCAGTTCTCTCCAACCGCCTGGTTATCCGGAGCTATACAATCCCGAAAAAGGAATTGCAATCAAAAAAAAAAATGCCAATGTTACAAATCTGGAATTCACAGGACAATCCATCTTAGTCCTCAAAGTGCTGCTCAACTACTTGGTAACACATCATTTAATCGTGTATTTTATAACCCACTGTGGAGTGGGTGGAGGACTGGATACGTTACACTGATCACTGCATACTGTAGATAACAAAAGCCTCCCAAGCCTGTCTTTAATACATGTGGGAAGAACCTTTGTCAGCACATACTGCAAGAGTGTCCACCATCCTCCACATTAAATAAATTCCTCTCACTAATGGAAATTATAGCTTAATGGGAAAGTAGTATTTTATTGTTATATATTTCAACTTAATATTTAACCTACAATTAAACTTAACATGGTTTATTTCTTGTTCATTTATATATGAAAAACAAAGCAATGTTTTAGCATTTAGCCACCTTATTATTCATAGAACAATAATAATTTGCATTTTTTTTTTAAACAAATGTAACATTGTATAGGTCCACACATATAGCATTAATTGATAGTATATCATGTGCCCAGTTTAAAAGCAGTTCTGATATTTATGGGGAAAAAGCTATACACATCACTGTATAAAACACCTGGATGAAGAATTTATTCTTAAAATCTGTAATTCTGTTAAATTTGCTACTTTAAATCTTCAACATTTTGAAAGCATTTTCACTCAGACTTAAACCACTTTGTCTTTATATGTCACTGGTATTATGACCCTTCACCCTACAGTGCTGACATAATTCCTTTTCAACTTTGCTGACCAGTTCAGTGCAGAATGGAGGTCCAATGAACACCTGCACTTGGCTTCTACTGTCAGCGTCTGATGACATGTCAACGGCCGACCTGAAGGGTGCCAGTGCCAACTCTAGTCGGATGACTGTCTCCCCTCCAGGCAGCCCAACAAAATCTCAGTCTAACATGCACACCCCACAAAATCACTGAGTCTAATGTGCACATCCCACAAAATCAGAGTCTAATGTGTACACCCCAACAAAATCACTGAGTCTAGTGTGCACACCCCAACAAAATCACTGAGTCTAGTGTGCACACCCCAACAAAATCAGAGTCTAGTGTGCACACCCCAACAAAATCAGAGTCTAATGTGCACACCCCAACAAAATCAGAGTCAAATCTGCACACCCAAACATAACTGCTGAGTCTAACCGGGCCTCCGAACTATAAAAGCTTTTATTCTGACACAGATGTAATGCTTAGTTACATCATAGTTGTATCATTTTACTGTAGCTTTCATTTTTTGCACTTACACATTCTAAGAAGAAATGCTTTAACTCAAAGAAATTCTGCTACTCTTAAATTTAGATACAATAAATGGAGACATTCATTTTATCCCAACTATCCATGGCTACAGCAAAAATCCCTTTCCAAATATTACATAAAATGTGTTCAATCCTGCCTTTTCTAGATAATTTACTCTTGTTTTAAGAGTACAGTTAGTAAAGTAAGACATGATATGATCCTTGTAATAGCTTTCAAATTTCATTGGCCTGTAAAGAAAAACAGGCAGTGCCTTTCATATCCAAATGAGTCCATTTAACTTGAGTAGTCTCTCTCTCTCTCTCTCTCTCTCTCTCTCTCTCTCTCTCTCTCTCACACACACACACTTTTTATTCAGTTTTGTTATACGTCCTACATTGAATAAATAGAACAAATATCTTACAAATACTCAGAGTTCACTTTTCTCAGCTGTGCTTTTTGTAAAACACAGAGTTGTGTTCAAATAAAATTAGTCATTGCCATTTTTATTGAGCAGCGAGGAGACATGCTGTTTTCTAGCTCCCATGGAGGTGGCTAGATGTCAAAAACCAAGGGGCAAGGTAAGAATTGGGAAATGTATGTGCATTTTACAGTATTTTATCAGGTGCAGCTTATTTTTGGACCTGTTTAGACTGACAGAGCAGTCATTCACTTTCAGATTGCTTATCCTGTTTAGGCTCTCAGGGACTCTTGGAACATATCCCAGGCACTGCAATAAGCACAGCGGGATACACACTGGACAGGACAGGAGCCCAACACAGGGCAGTTACATACGCGCACACGCACAAACACACACACACACACACACACACACAAGCGCACACACAAGTGCACACGCATGTATACAGAGTACACACACACATATAGAGTACACACACGTGAAAACAGAGTACAAACACACACACACAAAAGCACATGCACTCTCACAACTGAAAGTTACCAATACAGTTGTCAAACTACGGAAGGAAATCAGAGCACTCACAGGGAACTCACACACACATGGGGACAATATGCTACCTCCACGGCCAGATAGACACATACAAATAACCACAAAAGTATGACACACAACCCTATACCTGCCACACCAGGTCAGCATCCGTCCACCCATCCATCCATCCAACCATCAGTAAACTGCTTATCCCATTAGGGGTCCCAGGCACCCTAGGTCGCAGAGTACACACTAAACAGAGCATCACCCCATCACAGGCCAGGTCAACACTTTCCATCTAAATGGTAGAAGTGCCAGTCAGAAAGAAGATGAAACACTACTAAGTGTTTCACGTTTTTGTGTCAATAACAAAGATTTAAACAGTAAAAACGAAAGCTTGAGCGACCACCTCTCTAAGGCCATCTCACTCTAACACAGCCTAGACCAAGAGGAAGATTATCTTTTAAAAAATATCTTTGAGATACATTTTACACCAGACAGGAAGCAGTAAAATCACCAGCTCATGCAATCCAGCTTGATGTCTTTGAAATGCAAAGGGGGGATGGGCATTAACTGTGCAGAAAAACACATTATTTACTATTATTATTATTAAATGTGTAATAGGATCAGAAGAGGTGTCATACCTCTTATTGCTAAAGAACAACTAGAACATAGAACAAATGTGATTCAAAAATTAAGTTTGAATCAATTTTTTACAAACAACAAAAGAACTTCATTTTACCCCAAAATTTTGAGTGAAAGATATGTTATGTTATGAGTATAATGTATGTTATTCATTTCCCATAACATGGTTTTAAAGCCAAAAAAATACTGACATTAATCTCGAAGCACTATTCCTTTAACATAAAGTTTGAGTTGCTCACTTAAAAACCAGAATATTTTGGGATTATTTCGAGCAAAGTCTTGCATCTTCGCTTGATTTCAATATTATACCTACACAAGAAAAGCCTTTAATTCTCATGATATATTTTAATATATTAACATTGATTTAGTGAATAATGAATCGTGTAGTATACAGTGGTTTGGATGTGTATGTCTGAAGAAAGTTTAAAAAGCTAAAACTGGTCTTGATTTTAAGGCCACTTAGGAGCACAAATGGATAGCATAAGAGCAGGAAGATTGCTGTAAGGATGAACAGCTTTTCCTAAATCAGCACTTACTTTAATTTAATACCACCATATCTGATGGTAATTTTAATACAGTACACCATAAGCTCTGCCCATGAAAGGCTAAATACATTAACGTCAAAGCAAAGGATATTAACCCCCCAGTGATAAATGATGAGGGATATTGTCTGTCAGCTTGGTCATTACTTGCCTATTTTCCCCTTTTGTTTTTAAGCACGCTGAAATAATAGAAAAAGAAAACTCTTTATGATTAAGCAATCTGTAATCAAGACAAAAAAAACAGTGCAGCCGAGGTCGTTCTGCAATTACTTCTTAAGAACAAACCTTTCACGTAATTCACGAAGAAAAAACACCCGTGTTCTGCCATCCACACGTCTAAAGTGCTGCACTTCAGATTTTGGCGTGGTCACATTTACGCTGCAACTGACTCCTAAAACTGCAGGTGCAGATAGACCAGAGGTAGACAGAGGTAGACATGCTGTTGCCGTGAGATCTTCCTCGTCCTCCAATCCCTTCTCACACTCGCTGACACTACCGTACTCTTGCTTCCAGTCCCCACGCCTGTATCTCATTCTCCACCAGAAAAAAATGTCGCAAAAATAGCAGGTGTTTGTAGCAAAAACTGTACTGCAAATGTAGAACATTATGCGTTAACATCTTCGACTTTTTAATTTCAGGTGTGCTAAAGGAGTCATAAGTGTCTCGGCGCACTACGGTGTCTAACTTTGGTAGGTGATTCACTGCAGTGATAAAAACTTGAGAAAACGTTATTTCACAGGATGTTCTGAAAAGGTCATAACGTCCTGCAAACCTAAACTCCGGCACTATAATTCTATTTGCTAGATATTTCTCTGCTGATAGATCATCTACGGCCACCTGTGTGACAAAGGGAACCATTTTGATCAAACTAGAAAAAAGAAAAAAAAAAAAGTGCTTTTTTTCCCCCCAGCACAATTTAGAAGCCCTCTCAGCCATGGAAGGTAGTTAGTGCTACTTTGATCTCCCAATTAACTGGTGTATTTAAAAACTGTAAACATGCAACCAAGCTAATGAGGCTTAACTGTTTATTTATTTATTTATGTCTGGCAGTATAATTCCAACTTTCTCTAATTTGCTTGATAAATAATAGTCACTGGTGTGTGACTTTCGCCTCACATGCCAAGCATGTGTTTCATTATTCCGGACCGTGGGTTTCACATCAGCTAGAAAACAGACTCGAGGGCTGGGGGGTGGGGTGTGGTCCGCTACAGCCACAATCAACGGACAATTAAAAAAAATGCTTTTAAATGTTGTTGCCGCACAATAGCATAGTTAGCGTCATCAAGGGTAATGTGCTTGATTAACTGTGATCCTTTTCCATTGTCAATAAGAAGAACACCCTAATTAGGTGCCGAGGCAAAAACTGATCTGATCTGGCATAACAAAGTCTGGGCAGACAAGCTGCATTTTTGGTCCATTTGTAGGTGCAATTCTTGGGCTGGGCGGGGTCAAATGGTACCTAAATGCAGCCTTCCAAAAGTAGACTGCAAAGGTTATCTTTTAAGTTGAAAACCATGTACAACCTCCAGATGATGATGTTGACAGCATTTCACTGCCCCCTCCTTCTCCCCCATTCTTAAAGGCAGGCCAAAACTGGACAGGCTGCGCCCCTCTGAGAAATCCTATCGACTGGACAAGGGAGCATGTATCTGGCAGATTACCTGTAACTGTGTTGTGTCCATGGGTGGTGTGTGTGTGTGTGTGTGGGGGGGGGGGGGGTGCACAATGCCCTGTATTGCCATTCTACTTAAAACCTGCATGCCAGCTTTCAGATGTCCACATGCAATACATTCAGTGACCAGGTACTTCAACCACTTCATCAGATGGCTGGAAAGTTTTTTTTTTCCTCTACAGGAAAATCACTTCAGTCAATGGTGTTTAAACAGTAGCTGACCAGCTGGCAGGTGACCTGATCTAATACGACAGCTAATGCAATAGGTACTGCTCTGTGAGATTAGACCACGCATGAGTACAGCTCTGAGGGGAAGGAAACATTACACCCAATGAACGTCTCAATGACCATCTTCGTGATCCTGTGTCTTATATATACACTGCCTGGGTGTTGTGCCTCTGCAGGCAGTGTTATTAGCAGGTCTTACTTCAACTGGTCTGATCTCAGATCAGAAACATTATGCAGCAATACAATGAAGTCAACTGAGTATCTGAATGTACTGAATGTCCAGGTTCTCCCATCAGTGGATTTTTTTCTTCCCTGATGACATTGACATATTCCAGGCCAACAATGTCAGGATACCTCAGGTTAAAATTGTGAAACAGGGTTTCAAGAAGCATGAGGAATCACTTACACACATAAACTGGCCACCACAGAGTCCTGAACTTAACCTCTGTGGAAGTCTTTAGGATGTGCTGGAGAAGACTTTAGAGAGTGGGTCGACCCTCTCGTCATCACTGCAAGATGTGGTGAAAAACGAATGCAGATGTGAATGAAAACAAATATTGCGATGTTGCATAAGCTTGTGAAAACAGTGCCGCAACTAATGTGCACCATAATCAAAGCTAAAGGAAGTCCAATGAAACATCAGCATGTGACTTTTTTGGTTAG
Source organism: Chitala chitala (assembly GCA_025773905.1). Lineage (NCBI taxonomy): Eukaryota > Metazoa > Chordata > Actinopteri > Osteoglossiformes > Notopteridae > Chitala > Chitala chitala. Next base: position 1,205 of record JABJVR010007581.1, on the reverse strand, counting down.
GCAGTGTGTGTGTGTGTGTGTATATATAAGCATTTATAGTTAAGGTTTCAGCTGTTTGGTGTGTACATGTTTTACCCCAAGCACCCTTGGATTGTAAATCGGGAAAAAAAGTGAACTAGCTTCAAAACAAAATTTCAGCAATCGTTGTGAATATTCTGACAACGTGGCCTGCCTACTATGTTATATTTGATAAGGCCAGGCTGTTCTTTGTACACAGTGATTTCCAAGCAAGAGGACAAATAAAAAGCAGTTACAGCAGCACAGGAAGCGCACAACGCAGCCATGCAACAGGCCCTAAACTAACCCTCAAAGCGTTTCAATTTTTTATTGCTCTTACAAAACTCAAGGACGCAAGTAAACAGCCGGAATTGGACTTTTGGGGTTTTGTTGAGCGCCGGTTGCCAGGCAAGCTGCCTTCAAGCGCATGGAATGCGTCGTACTCTGGTTCTGTCATGCACCACTTTGTTGCCTCTCCACCACATCCTGTACCATCACTGCCAGTCCGCCAGTTACACACGCTGCTTCTCAGGCAGTCGGAGACAAAAAAAAAAAAAAAAAAAACATTCAACAAGACTGCTGTGCAAGCTTACCCTAATTAACCATCATCTTAATTAGACAATTTACTGTGTAATTAGCAAGCAATTAGTCAAAAACCGTCAGATCTTACTGTACCGACTGCTTTGACAGCTGAGGTTTTATAAACGTGGTTCTCTAGTTAAAAGTCACCTATCGTATTTTTACTGACATCTTGAAATGTTAAAGCAGCAGATAAATAAAGTATTTGTTAAAATTCAAACGTGAAAAATAAACAGCTGTGGTTTAGGAAGGTCAGCCAAGGTTGTGTTGCACCCAGCTGAAGCAATTAATGTGTTAACATCAGTGTAGCAACTTTTACAGTCCAGTTTGAATAGTGACCTAGTTAATATACCATTGTAGGATCACGCTAGCTTCAACATTGCCCTCGCTGCATCTACCAAGAACTCCTTAAACACAGGGAAAGTCAAAGGAAATCACAGATATAATATTGAGAATTATACAGGAAACCACAGACGTATCATTCAGCAGTATACAGGAAACCACAGACGTAACATTCAGCAGTATACAGGAAACCACAGACGTAACATTCAACAGTATACAGGAAACCACAGACGTAACATTCAGCAGTATACAGGAAACCACAGACGTAACATTCAGCAGTATACAGG
>JABJVR010007580.1:0-11378 GCA_025773905.1 Chitala chitala | reverse complement strand
CCCGGAGAAAACCCACCAAGCACAGGGAGAACATGCAAACTCCACGTACACAGACCCAAGGCGGGAATTGAACCCCAAGCCTGGAGGTGCACGGTGACAGTGCTAACCACCACGCCACCATGCCGCCCACTCATAAAATACAGATTAAGATTTTTTTTATATGATATAAATGTACTTTACAAGTGTGTTAAAAAATGCTCACAATTTTTTTATTTTTGGATTTTACTTGCCTCCTTCCAATTAGCTTAGCTTAGCCACCGTGACCATAGCAGGAGTGTATGAAGTCCAGGCCGCCCTGTAAGGATGATCGGCCAGTGGAGACCGATTCAGTTCTGCTCAGCTGAGCTTGCTGCAGAAATGTTTTGCGTTGTATAAATGAGCTGCACTTGTTTTGTAAACACAAATACTGGTTTACTGCTGTTTCTGCAGAAAAAGACTCGACATTGTCACAGCTTTGTTTTTGACATTCAGAGCAAAGCGAGCGCCTGTTGTTGAAGTGTAATGATGATTGTTTTGGCAGGAAAAGTCAGCAAATGGCGGCACTCATGGGGTGACTGTGGACAGGCCCTGGATTCATTGGGTGAACTGCAATCAACAGGAAGTTTGATGCTACTTTGTGGAAAATGCCCCATAGTTATTATGCAGCTTTGCACTAAATTAGTACAGAACCAGTTGCTACCAATTAAGTAATGAAAAAAATCGTAACCTACAGACTAAAAAACATCCCAATTGCAGTGAATACTAAAAAACAGCTGCTGCCCTCTATAGGATACTAAAAAGAAAATCCTACTCCTGATACGGACTAACCTCTGCATCGTGATCGCCAGCTTTGGTCCTAAGTAATTTTGCGCTGCAACCACGATCAAAACAACAAACCTTCTAAAGAAAGTAACATACTAGAGACTATGCAGCCTAGTCACACATGCAGGTTCACACATCGGCAGGTTGGTGGCTGCGATTCACCCTGTGTGATTGTAACCCACAGATGGCTACATTTGTGTACCCCTTTCAAAGGAATCATTGTCAATCAGTCTGAGTTTTATGGAGTGACTACGGTAACTGACAGGATGATAGATCAGCCTTCTTCAACCCCCTGATTAATTGGTGTCTGTTAACAGAGAAAAGTGTCAAACTGATCAGGGCAAATTAGGTTGTTATGAGATCTATTGAAATGGGAAGTGGTGTTAATTTATTTTACAGTCCATAACAGTCTGGAAAAGTGTGTGTCTACATGGGTTCTAATGGACGTCACTCACTGATTGGAATGATAGCGAATGTTGACTGAGTGTCCAGCTGGCCAAATCAACTCAATCACATACTGTGGGATCTCACATTGCTGGATAAACGCGCAGCACACAACAGGACACTAACTGCACTTTTCTTACATAAATGGTATATAAAGGGTGTAGGATTAGCAAAGCGTCATGTTCACTTTGACCATTTAGCCCACTTTTCTTCTAGAATAGTCTAGGGATTAAATCTGCATGATTGCATCTGTGCTATAATGTTGTAATGTTTTTGCATCAAAAGCCAGAAGTGTGGTTCTACAACACAAAGAGGACTAAGTATCTTGCACATTCATCAAATAATTACCAGATGACTGAACTCGACTTACTCTTTGGGTGACTGTCTTATCGATGATCTTTCTAGCCAGATCTGTGTTTAATTTCAGTGCATGAAACATTCTGCACAAAGCTCCACAGCTCCGTGTCATAGTAATGAATTGTGTGGTATAACCTTCACTAAACATCAATTAATCAAAACGTGAGATGTTACAGAATGAAAGGGAGACATTTTCTGAACTGAAAGCTTTGCCGTGTAATGGCACACATGAGTAATTTCTCTCCTGTTAATAGTTTTACTCTTGGGAACAGGTGGGTTGGGTCTTTGAAACGGTTGTCTTAGTTTGTTAGCAATCACAGTTTCTCTTCTTTGTTTTTTAGGTTTGAATTTTAGGTTTTTAATTAACCTCTGCAATGCATTTGATCGTAATATCCTGATAATTTGGGATTTACATAATGTGTTCTTGGAGTGACTGTTTCAATGAGGGTTAATTGATTGAGAGTTAATTGAAAATTAAGTAATGAGTTAATGAATGCTCTTCCTTCTTTGTTTTCTTCATTGGCATATTCATTTTGCAACCGCTTTTTAATCGGTAGCTTTTGGAACTGTTTCCTTCATCCTGTTATAGTACAGTATGTATGTGTTTGTTATAATGACTGAAATTGAGGATAATTTCAGACAAACTGAATATGTGAATCTGAACCCGTTCTATGAAAAATAGCTCTACTGATTAAAAAGGACTGATATTTAAAAATTTTACAGGGTCTCTCTCCTTCTATTGCACATTTTGTTTTGATCTAGGTTTTAGCACTCCCCACGCTGCAGCTGAGATGAATTCCGGGCCGTTAAAACAGTCACTTTGGATTTCAAGTGACTGGTGATTGCCAGAGATTAAAGGATGTGATGAAAGTCCCACACAGCATTCGGTGACATCGGGAGACTCGATCGCAATTTCTCTGAGCCTGGAGTTGAGCTACATGGTGCAAGTGTGTTGGATGAGGGGCAATGGGGAACGTAATTAGTGGAACAGAGGAGAAAGCAGCTAAAGTGAGCAGGATGACAAGAAAGGATCTAATTAGAGTCTTACTTCAACCTTCTAGAACAGTTATTGTTGATCACAGCATAGAAGGTGAAATTATTTGTAGGTTTGGAAATTGGTCTTTGGTGGAAATGGTACATCTGGAACCCATGCATATGCCTTCCATTGTGTTCTGAGATAAAAGGCTTCAGGGAACAACAGAGATTGGCTCTAATACAACGAGGTCTTGCTAGCCACTCATTTGTACTTTCAGAACTTTGTGTAATTCCTTTTGTACCTTATTATAGTTTATTATTGAAATAATCGTATGCACAGATATTGAAAAGATGTTTCAGTCATTAGTCGAAGCCATTCTTTAAAAGTCAGTTTCTTGCACGTTGGGTAAGTGCTGTAATTTTTAAAAGTCTTTTGATGTACGATTCCTTGAACCATTGAAGCATGTTTGAGCTGAGCAAAGAACGAAGGTTTCCTTTATTAAATCTGTATGTAATTATGATGGTTTTAATTACAACTTTTATTGTTCGTTTTCCAACCTGTCATCATCTCCAGTGGATCGCTTTTATTGCTGTTTTATTAATTATCAATATTTTTCTTTCTGCTGGCATTAGTGATGTGGTCTGGTAACTTTGACACTAATACATTTTGTACAGTACACACTAGGATGTGGAAAGTACAGTTTCACCTTTTACACATTCTGGAGCCTGAACTGTGGGTGGCGCTCCCAGCCTTTGGATAGTTGCCTTGTGTGTGCGAGGTCCACGTTGCCATGGCATGTTTTGGTATGTGATGCTGCTGCTTTGGTGACCAGTTTATTTTTGTCCCTGTTCAGGTGGAACAGTTAGCCTGGCAGTGGGGTAAATCTGATTCTGAGAGGGGTGTGTAACCCGGGTCCTTATGTGAAACCCATCTCCCTTTGCAAACCGTGCCCACTCGGTTTCTCCTCTCACACCTTTTGTTTATGTTACTAGCACTGTCCTCCAGAAACGTGTGACCGATTCCTCCTGCTGCCGGTAATTAAATGTGACTTGCGTTATGTGGTTACCTGCTGGTTCGATGTGTGGTAGCCTAGTAGTGAATGGAGCATCATGTGAGCTTGACCCCAAATGCCCCCCCCAGTCCTGATTTACTAATAGTGTTCAAAAAGCGAAGCGTAGCTTTAGTTCTTGTCGTTGAACATTACCCTGAATGTTGTTTGCCTTCCACCAGGGGGTGAAATTCATTCACATGCTTAACATTTTGAAACAGAGTTCTTCACAAATGTAGTCAATATTCAGAACCTAATATTGTTTATAATTTGTATAAAAAGTTTAGGTCATTCGTTCACTCGTAGTTCTTGGGAACTGTGAACATATTTGGTTATAGTATTGCAACAGAATTCTGGCTTCATCCCACTGAAAGTGACTATCACAAGTGAACGGATGCTTGTTAAAATTTTTACTTGAGTGCGAAGGCAGTGTGGTTATACACACAGGGAAAATATATCTACAGTCTGGAGTATTGCGCAGACCTTTCCTACACTGACGTCTGCTTGCAGACTATTTTGAAATCATGAAGTTATACAGCATGACAGAGCTGTACACTTTGAAAAAGAGTTCTCCTTCAGCGAAATGACAGCTTGTCAAAGAGGCACGCACGCTGGGCTTGGGTAGGTATCGTCTCACCAGCGGAGCCCTTTTACCCAGACCGGTCCGTTTACCCCCGCGCGGTGCTGGTCTGCGCCGCCCCACCGAGGCATGCCGCTTCCGCGACTTCTCCACCGAAGGAGGTCTCGCTGGCGTTAATGTCAGAGGCGCGCGGCTCACTGCACCGGCGGGTTTGTGCCAGGCGCTGTGTTGCCATGCTGCCGTGCCCTTTTGTTTTATTTCCCCTGAAAGCCAGAGGCCACTCAGTGTCCCTGTGTCAGCGTTACTGAAAGCGTGTTGTCGCTGTATTCCTCCCAGCCTTTGGCTATGGCCCCATCCCTTCTCATCTGTGTGTGTGTGTGTGTGTGTGTGTGTGTGTGTGTGTGTGTGTGTGTGTGTGTGTGTGTGCAGTATTACATAGTGTTAAAAAAAGCATGATATCCTTATAGTTTCTTATTAAGGTGATTTTTATTAATGTTTATATATGTTATAAATGTTTATATTCTTAAAACTTCACCTTTATCATCTATGCTTCCCTTTACTCCATAACTGCAAGGCTGCTTGTTTGTACATGTTACACAAGACATACATTTTATGTTTTGCTTTTCCCTTTACTTCTGTGATGTGTGTGAGAATTGCTTGACTTAATCGTGTGCACTTAGATGATAGGACAGCACTTACTGTCAGTTAGATTCCCTGATACTGTTTGACCTTGTTCTGGACATGCACACATACTCTTATTCATTGTAAGGCGCTTTGGACAAAGGCGTCTGCTAAATGAATAAAATGTAAATGTAATATGAAAAAATTAGATGCGTAAAGTACATTATTGATAGAGGTGCCATTATGTTATTTCAGCAACATGTCTGTTGTCATGGTTTATTATTAAAAAAAATATTTTTATTTAAATAGTATTTCATTGTATGTCTTCTTTGCATCTCTCTGGTACTTGCACAGTTGTCCTGTGTTGCATTTTCCTTGTATAGTCCTAAGGTTGCCAGTTTAGTTGGTGCATTAATTTGGCTGCAGAGTGTGTTTGCAAGGCTATGGAAGCCTGATGCAGGCTTCATGCCAAATGTGATTGCCACAGTCATGACTGGGTAGTTATAGCTCTGGTGAAAGATTAGTGGCTAGGTGGATTACTTTTCAGATGTCATCTTTTAAATATTATGCCACATGAAATAATTATAGTTTCGATATATAGTTCTTCGTGTTGTGGAGGTTTCTGTAATTCAGTCATGTGTTTGGCCACCATATTTACCTCTTGCTTTTTTTGTGCAGCAACTTTTGCTGCAATACCAAATTAATGCCTTATCAATCCCCGCAGCACCCTTGGAATTTAAAATGAACTTGCCTCCAATAGTTGTCAGCATTTACTGCAGGCTGACTCATATATTTCCTGTCATGACAAGGGGTGGTGAGGTCTCACAATGTCATTACAGTGCAGAACAGAGCTCTGTATATAACCTGGCTCTCTCCTCAGTTACCCCCGCAGTTCGGGGTTGTTAATGAGAACATCATAAGTGACAACGCATCAATGAGGTCTGTCAGAGTTCATCTTGGGGAAGGAGTCAGTGCTGTTGAGTTTTAAAGTGCAAGGCTGTTTTTGTACAGGGTGAATCGCTTGACATCAGCTAAAACATGTACGGGTGAAGAGAGCACTTCTATTAATGCAACAACAGGTCTGAAGTGTTTTCACATTGTAAATGCGTGTACAGAACAAAGTAATGCACTTTTGCCATTACAAGTACTGTGCTTTTTATTCGACGTTACATTGATTTGTGTTAACATTTCACTTAAAATTACTTGCATGTGTTTCTTTGTCTTTTTTGCTCCTTTTGAGAAGAAGCACAATTCACACAGGCTCAGGAATGATCAAAGGAAAGTCCAAATTTGATTCCTTCTTACCCACTTTCCAAATTTCCACAAGTAAATCTGCTGCCTCTCTTGCTTGTATGAAGTGGCGTCATGTTTGGACTAAAACATAGAAGTTGCAAAACAGCTTCAGCAACTTGTGGTTTCCAGCAGGAGATAAAACCTACACGCCTAAGATTTGGACAAAACGTGTTGCTTTAAACTCAAATAAATTAGGTAAGCTTTGACAAGAAACCTGGAGTGGAGCCACAACATCTTTTTTTTTTGTTTTTCTTTTTGCGAGGGTTTCTGCTGTCGGCCCTTCATGGCTGAGGGGCGGAAATGGAAGTGTGATTGATTTCTTTCGTTCCTTGACAGTAACGAGATCTCGAGTTGAACTCCTATGAGTGCGTTTTATTCACCACGCGTGCGTTTGCTTGTCTGCTCGTCTCGGCAGACTTGACAGCTGTTTTGTCTTAAATGTGGCATATATTGTGCCGGCTGACAGACTGACAGACGGACCAAATAACTGACAGGCCTAGGGAATTGGGCCTGCAGCCTGATTCATCATAGAATAGGAGACATTAAGAAAGCATTGAGGGAGATAATGTAGTTTTGGGTCTAATCTGATAATGGAGAGCAAATCTGTTTTTTTTTTCCCAAACAGGAAGGGCACATACATTAACTTGATGGCAATGCGGAGTAGAGGGATGGTTCTAATGAGAGCTAATGTAATTTCTGACCACCTCTCACCGAAACCCCAAACAAACAAAAAACACCACGACTTATATTGAGGGTGAAAAAGAGCTCTGGCTTGGCCTTCAAAAAGGCCTTGAGTCAATGGGCTTTGCTGTTGTCTTGGCTGAAATGTAATTAAACCACATTAAATCTCAACCTGTTGTCATGTGCCGGTCTCTGGGAGGGCAGAAGAGGAGTTCTGTTTAGGCCGTTTTCGCTGTGAGGTTCCAGTTTCGGTGTTCTGCTCGTCTGCTCCACTTAACTTTGGACACAAAGGAGATTCGCGTGTTGTTCTCCGCTGTTCGCTTGCGTGTCGCTTTCCAGTGGGTAACTTGAAGTGGTGAGGAGTGAAACGTGCGGCTCTTCGGTGTGACGGCACATGCAGTTAGGATGTGGTCCTGTCTTCAGCACAGTGCGGTGCCGTTAACTTCACACAGCTCTGTATACCGTGGGGTGGGAGGCTTGTGTGCCCTGTGACGCCGGCCTTTTACAAATGCACATAGTACAGCAGATGGGTGGTTGGACCAGGTATGGTGATGCTGATGGGTATATAGACTTCACATAGATGCTAAAGCTCATATATAGAGATTATCAGTTTTAGCACATCAGGATTTAGAAAATGAACTACTAAAGTTTTCATTTGTGTTTTCCTCCAATCCATAGGGAATGTTAGTTTTTTTTTTTTCTTGCAGCTTGGCTTGTTTATTTTTGCTGCTTTAGATTGTGTTTACGGAGGAGGAACTAGTTGGAATTGGGCAAATAAAAAGTGAAGTGCATTAAAAAGCAGTTGTGGTTGATCTTATCGTTTTCATCGGGCCTGTAGATGCCCACGTTTTGTCTGTACCTGAACAGCTTATTAAGAGTGGTAATTAATAATGGAGAGAATGCGGCAAAGTGCGTCCTTTATCAACCTGGGACAGAGCGCCTTTGATGTCAGCAGTGGCTGTCTGGTCTGACAAGGTGAGGGCAGGGAGGTTCGAGGTGTTTAGTGCGCAGCGTGCCTGTCTCCGCTCTCTGGCTGTAATTAGTTTCGTGATGCTGCGCTGACTGCCACGTCCTCTCGCTTAGCCTCCACTTGTTTGCTTCCTACACTCTGGTCGCTACTCATCTCTCTTCTGCCGTGGCCTTCGGCCTTTTTCACAGAGCTTACTGCAGGCACGGGTATCTTGTGATGCGATGCTGCCAAGTTACAGCTTTCAGCTGGGTGGATCCTCCTCCTTGTGTCGGTGGGCTTTCCTGTTGATGTGCTGAGGTAGCAGAAGACTTTCACAGTGACTCTGAAGTGATTACTATTTCTCCCCCCCCCAACACATTTATCACCAAGGCCAAGAAGTAGTTACCCGAGGCTATGCCGAAGCTGTGGAAAAATCACTACAGATAGAAATTTCTAGGCTAAATGTCATGAGCTGGATTGTTCACATAAGGAAAAGTAGATTGGTAGTGCCCTTCCACCCACTTACATTTGATTCTTTTGTTTTGTTTTAGAAGTTACAGTGTGTTCAATGTCAGTTTGAAGAAGGAGCTCTGAGTGAGCCCACCTAGTTTTTCTGCAAACATGGGCTAAAATGGTATTTCTTATTTAGGTTGCGAGGCACTGAAAATCTGTTAGATTCTTGGTCCCTGAATGACAGCTGTCACAGGGAGGCTTGGCGATCTCTCGTTGTGGAGTGACTTTCATTTGACTTTCAGGCTCCTGTGAATTGCGCGTCAGAATGCGGCCTACTTCTATAAGCTTCCTTTTCTAAACGCAGACCAAAAGACAGGCGGGCAGGGCTCGTGTTGTGCTTCACGCCTGACGGTGCGTCTGTGCGCTTTGATTCGAGCTGATGGCTGTCTTACTGTAACAAGGGAGTCTGACACTAGCTGTGAGAGCCGAGTGTGTGTGTGTGTGTCTTCTGTGGGGATGAACTCACATAATCACTGTGGCTTCTGTAGTGCCACGTCAGAGCAGCTCACGGGAGTTCATAACAGGCTCCTGTTAGGCACCTCTTCTGACGCCTTCTCCTCATCTTTCATTTTTCCAGCATCCTTTTTATTGGTCCCTCCCCTTAGCTTGGTGGGGCTTTACCTTCTCAAAAAGTTCTAGCAATGCCACACACACGTTTCATGTTAACAGGCCGCTACCATTGCCCTTGTGTTTTGGTCCACTTGACACACTCAGTGATGTAGCCACTGAAATGGACAAAACAAGCTAAGCCTCTAATGAAACTCTAGGTATTTCTGAAATATACTTAGGCAATAGTAAGAATAAACTGAGCTGGCTTTTGAATGTTCACTATTAAACACCCTCTACTATATGAACCTGGTCTTATTTATCTATTGTCAGCCTCCATCTTGTATCTGTATCTCAGTTTCATTATAAAATTTATTTTACTGGCAGTAGTGTCAGAGAATAAATTTCAGGAGTTAACTGAATAATAAATTATAATACAGATAAAAGTCTTTTAATAGTATATATAAAGCAGCAGAGTTTATGACTGCTTTTAAACTGTAACATACGTCTGAGTAGATTAACTCAATAAATGTTATATATAATATATATGTGTAAAGTTATACATTGCCGTTTTATGGACTTTATATATAATCTGAAATGGTGGAACGGACACAAGGAAAAATGGTTACAAGGTGTCTTTTTATCTGGACGAATATGTACTGACCATCCTGACTTTGAGTTGTTCTCTGTCTGAAGTTTGTGTGCAAATTGCCAGTGGTGTCACACAGCATTTCAGGTGGTGAGCGGACAGCTTTTGGAATGAGCAGCACTTAAAAAAAAAAAAAAATGGAAGAAAAAAAAAACTCTACTCCTTGTAGAAGTACTGAAATGGACAAAGAATGTTCTCCCTCTGACAAAGCTCTGTGCTGAAAACGATCCTCCACAATAGGTCTGTTACATTGCAAGTAAGTGTATAGGTATGTATTTAAATAGAAAAGTTTCATGCAGTGATTGATGTTAGACTTCAATGGCTGGTGCCACCCCACCCCTTTGCGGATGCCTTTAAGCTCGTCAAGGAATGCTGCGATATCCTCCTTGCCCAGAGGATTGCTTTGTTCACGCAGTGCCATGATATACATGCCAGTGAGGTGGCACTACAGGGTGGTAACTGCTGCCAAGGAGAGAGCTGCAGGAGGCTGAGCTACCAGCTGATGATACAAGCTCCTCCTTCCTGACTGAAACAACTCGTGCTATATGTGTAAATGTCGCTGTTTTAGTCGCTGTGCGCTGCTGCCGTTTATATGAACTGTTTTGTGCTGCGTTTTCATGTGGTCTGTGTAGGAGAGTTGGGATTGGTGATGAAACCTGGTGATGACTGCCAAGGAGCAGATGCTAAAGTAAACTCCAGAAAGCCTCCATCAATGCGTGGAGACAGTTTATCTTTATTCTTCACCTATAAGTGTTTATCACCTTCACGCATCTTTTATCATTTTTGGCAATCATACATTTTATGAATGTTGTATCGTTTTAAACATTCATTTCATTTGTAAGAATATTGATTAGCTTAATTGCATGAGGCTTTGTTCTTCGGCTTGGTTTTCACACCTACACATATGCACAAACACGAATGCACGCCCTATTACAAATGCACAAAATTTTAACTTTGCTTACAGTTCAGGGTGTGGAAAAGAAGTCCTGTGTTTTATTTAATCAGTGCAGTGAGTGTAAAGTCATACTTTAAGGCTTTGCAAGTGAGTTCAGTTTGTTTGTTTCCTGCAACTGCCTTGCTTGGCAGAATCTCTCTTCTGCCGTATATGCAGCTGCTGCTCTCTAAATCTTAACACTTCTGTGTCCTCAAGGCAGCCTTCCTCTGAGCGGTCATTAAAAGTAACAACCGAATAAAGTCTGTGACTGTTTACTCTCCCCTTTCCGGCTGGGTGGACACGGAGGCCTGTGAGCGCGGAGTGTGCTCGTTGTGCCAGAGGAGAGGTTACACTGGGACCAGAACACGGTCCGTTAGCTCAGAGTGCTGTGGGTGTGTAATGCTGCCCGGTGGCTGTTGTGGTCTTCCCCTGGTGGGGCTGTATGGTTGTCGCCCCAGAAAGTCTCTCCCTCTTTAATGTGGTTGACCTCTGCCTGGTGTTGTGGCAGGAGTGGCCTGCTGGCGTGTGTGCCTGCCGTGCTCAGATGTGCCTGAACGCCGCCGGTTCTCATTTCGGCTCGTAATGAAAGCCGTGTGGACCCCGAGTCGCTCAGACATTATTATCGATCATATTCTCCGTTTAATTTTATGGCGCAAATGAAGGTTTCTCCTCATCCTGCTGGTCTGATGAGAACCCGTTGCCTAAGGTTCTATAAAGACCGAGGATCTGTGGCTGGTTGCGACGTACCGATGTGGCCCCTGGTATCTCGATGTGCCGTCTTGCGTCCCAAAAAGCTGCTACAAGGCGTCACCTTGTCTGACTACCCCTTGTCATAAACTGGTTATTAACATTTCTGGTACATCTCTTCCAGGTCTTGACTGTGGTTTCACCCTGCACCATCAGGCGGGGGGGGGGGGGGGGGGGGGGGGGGGGGGGGGGGGGGGGGGGGGGGGGGCGGCCGGGGGGGGGGCGCGGGGGGGGGGGGG
>JABJVR010007579.1:0-11380 GCA_025773905.1 Chitala chitala | reverse complement strand
AGAGAGAGAGAGAGAGAGAGAGAGAGAGAGAGAGAGAGAGAGAGAGAGAGAGAGAGAGAGAGAGAGAGAGAGAGCAATAACGTTTTTGCCTCTGATGCCATTGAAGGATGGAATATTACGTATTATATGACCATTTGTAGAGTTTATTCTGAGTTCGGAAACAGTTATATTTTAACTTGTTTCAAAACGATTTGTTTTCAGGTACATCAGAAAATGAATACAGAACCGTATAGCCATCGTCTGCTGCTGAACTTAAGGACTCGCTTTCGATGTCTTAACAAGCTAGTCCTAAAGACACTACACCGCAGTCTTGCAATGAAACTAGTGATAGTCTAGAATCTGCGCTGAAAGTACAAATTCCTACGAATGGCATGGGAAGGAATATAAATTATCATAAATTAGCAAGGAGCAGTTGATATCAGGTAACAGTTTGTTTTTTTGCAATTTCAATATTAACATATAGTCTTACGTCTACCGTTAAAATTTAAGACACACTGGGTTATATCAGTCCCGCAAAATTTCCCTGATAAGAAAATACGTTGCATGCCTTACACCAAATCCGCTTTAACGTTGTTTCCTCGGGAAATAAACCATGAAATATGATTTACTTTGTTATTACTCAATTTGCTGATTTAAACGAGGAAAGAAACCGTAAGAAAACGCTGTAATGTCGCAGCATCTGTCTCTGTTGATGGAATCATTATATGCTCTGTAGCCTGACTAAAACATTTTCATGATTTGTTACCATACTTTATTAGCATAGCCTACTGTATTCTAGTGGCCCGTAAGTGGTACACGAACAACGTATACCCTGTTGTTCTTCTAAAACAAACTGTACATGAAAGCACAACTAAAATACTATTAATAAAACAATTACATCCACAAATTAAATGAGAGTATGATTAAAGTGTATGACCTCTGTGGCCGTTTATAGCAGTGCCATATTTGTTCATTTTACTTAATATAAAGGCATATGGCTACGTTTCTAATACCAAGAGTGAGACTATCTTGCAATAAAAGTAAACGCCGGAGGTGATAAGAAGCAGTTGTAATGTCTAATTACAGTAGATTAGCTTTATATTCCCTCTAGGCTATGTTGAAAATCGCAGCGCTGTATCGTTGATGGGCCCATTTAACTCAAAATAAGACTGTACTGTTATCGCACAGAACCCTGTAATATCAGTTATTTGTACAGTGAACGGGCCGCAGAATGGCTCCGCTGCTTTCTACACTAAACAATCACAGATTTTCGGTTACACTTTAAATCTACTGACTTCATATTCAGCAGCAACTCAAACAGGATCAGATCACATAAATCTGTTTGTAATGTGTAATTTGTGTGTGTAGTTTGTCACACAAACACATGTACACGCGCTCGCGCGCACATACACACGCACACACACACACACACACACACACACAAAGATGGTGTAATATATACGGATCCAACTAAAACGTTATATTTAGTCAGATTGCACTGACAAAGTACAAAGTTCTGACACAGTAATCCTTCTGAAAGATGGCCAAAAGTAACAAATGAGTGCGAAATGCGGGTGCACATGTACACTGTAATGCAAAAATACATCATATAGCTGGTCACTCAGTCAAGGTAATAAGTCACAACCCTGAGGGCTGCAATGTGTGCAAGCAGAAGTGTCTATCAACATTTATATGATTTATTTGCGATCCAATATACCGCCACTTGAATAAAAAAACATATATGTATATAGATTTTAACACATAAGCGTTCTTGTTTTACTTTAAAATTTTAAAATACGATTAATGTTAGTTACAAAATAAGGTAATACTAGAATTACTACCGTAAAATCCAGTTACGATACATTTTGATCTTTTTAACAGAAGCGAAACTGACTGCTCTGCCGTGAACAAAAAAAAAAAAGTAAATAATAAAAAAAAAAAAAAAAAAACGTTGTCCACAGCGCGTAAAAGTTTATTCAAAAGAGAATCACAGCTAAAAGCTTTCTGGGTGAGTTATTGATGAAGTGTTAGGAACACCAATTTATCATATTCCACTTTTATGTTCAAGTTTGAATGAAGTGCAGAAATTATTTTTTATCGAAAAGCTCGCAATTCTAGAGAGAAATTAATATGAAAGTATGGACAGATGTACATAACCGAAATACACCTTCAGACGTTTTCAAAAAGATGTTACCTGGTTGACGAAGAGTTCCGCTAGAACCTCTTGAATATATGTGAGGTTACACTGAGCAGCTACACACAGATACAATCCGTTTGATTAGTAAGCTCCTATATTCCAAATAATAACAAAGAAGATATAGTATATTTGATTTTGCGTCCTTCCAGGTGTCTGTCTTTAGCGCTACTTTTTGTTCTGTCAGAGAATAAGTGTTCTTCCAGTGCAAGTAAAACAATTGACCAGAGAGCGCTCTGGAGACTTTTCGGTAGTAAGTGAAAGCTTACCAGTAAGGAACGGCGCTTTGCTACCATCTGACGTCACTACAGTGTCTAGGACACTGGTGGCAAAGAAGAATGTCAGAGGGCGCGTTCGCACAAGTTCTGAGGAACTGCATCAACCACGTTACAAATGTCAAGTAAATAGAACGTGCAAATGTGGTGGAAATTAGTTTGCTTTTTACGCATAAGAGTCAGTGACATTGCAGCACCAGGTGTATTTTTCTGTGTTTTGGCGTCTGTCATTAAAAATCCAACACTGCAAGATACACACATTATTTGCTATTCAGCTAAGACTTGTAGATACTTTAAATCGCAAGCACTTCTTGATTGTTTGCAGTATGCATAGGTTTCAGTACAAGATAAGCACTAGTGAATTTAACGAGCACCCTACACTTTAACGTGAAGCCGTTAACAACTTCATATGAGCTGTATCTGTATAGGCTGCCAATCATTCTCCGGCGAGTTATCTGATTGCACTTTTCACGTGTTTTTTTATATATGTATGCTGGTTTTGGTTTCATTCAGTCCTTCAGTTCTTTTTTTAGGTTATTTTGTACTAGCGTCACTGTGTGTGTGTGTAATCAATAGTTCTTTTGATTCATTTTAATGATCACCGAGTGGTCATTGCGTAATCAAAAACATTAAATTGTCATTTATTGCCCTGTATTCTTATATGCGGTAGTATTCTTATTTTTGTACATGTACACATAAAATCGGAGAATGTGTAGATTACTGAAATCTGGGTCAATAATGAATAGATAGTAACTAAGTACCGTGTTAAAGAAACCCAATCTAATTACTGTAACAGGAAAGATGGAAACTAGAATGAATTTGAATGGCGCTGATGTCTGTAGTTGCCAGCTTTTCTAGGTAATCTTATACGGAAGATCACGGACTGTGTGAAGCTGGCATCCCACATATCTAAAAAAAATTGTTTTACCGCTTTAGTTTTAAGATGTATAGAACTTTATGTACATTGGCTAATTTTAAAGGCTGGAACCCTGCGTTAGTGACTTGCGTGATACTGTGACAAACGTAGCGGACTGTTTTAACCAGAAACAAGATCTTACTACAGTAGAAATATTGTCGCGATTGCATTGATCACGGAGTACATTAGTTCGCTAATTAGTGCAATCGGGGAACGTTAAGTGCCAATCACCGATAGTAACTTGATGCCGTTTCTTCTATCTTACCGTTTTAACGTCTAATCCATTACTTATTCATGTCGAGCGGTGAAATGGAGACTCGTGGAAAGGTATTTCGATGTGTATCCTACCATTTTTGAAAAATAAAAATAAAATCAGTTTTCAGATAATAGTACAAAAGAGAAGAATGGAGTCGGATACATTGCACGATAATGAACCGCATGTACTGTCCAGTGTGTTTTACAAGTAGTATTAATACGCGATCATGTACGATTGCCTTGTATGGTTAAAATATGACGTTATTCGGCATTAATGAAGATGAATTTAATCAGTCAGCCTTTACTTAAAAAACTTATTTTCCTAAATATTGGATGCTCCCATGTGTGGTGCTGTAAATAATCTAATAAAACAACAATATTTAGGCCATGGCTGGTTTTTCTTTGATTGTAGTGGAGGAAAAACCTACCCTCGGGGAAGCAGAAAGCTAATAGCAAAGTATGTCCTGGACATTATATGTACCTGTAGGCATATGGGGAAGAAATCCAAATTAATTAAAAAAATGAATTAACCAAATGTCTCTGGCAAATGTCCTTTGGTGGGAGCAAGTGCAACAGTGTCAAGAAGCACAAACTACTCCCAAAATTACACCTAATCTCATCCATACTTCATACATCTACAGGAGTGAATGAGCCATCACAGTGAACATGCTACTGCCATGTTTCTGTGTGATTGCCTGTACCATTATGGTTGAAAAGGACAGACCTGAAGGAAACACAAGCTGCGTACATCAGTGTACATTGGTACAAGTACCTGTCCTCATCTTCTCCTTTTTCATTTTACACTGCAGATCTCAGAACATTATAGAAGGTGCTGTAAAAGGCTTTTTTATTTTCTTCCATTTTATACTAGTAATAAATATGCATTTATGCAATATCACACACTAATATCTAAATAACTTAAAAGGCTTCAGAAATTCCAGTGATGTAATATTAGTTCTGAGGTGTAACTAGAAAATTTCAACCATGACATTTGCAAATAGTTTTGGTCAGTTAACAATTAGCATTGTTTTGTGATTAAATTTGACCTTCTCCTTGTCCATGCGTGTGTGCGCGTATATGTGTGCACACGCAGGCGCGTGTGTGTAGGCATGCATGCGCAATTGGTGGCCATACAGTTTTCCATACAGTAGTTTTTCAATTTCCTTATTTAAATGAAACGGGGAAATCATTCCATTGTTTTCATTGTTGATTTTTAGGTGCAATATTAAAGACAAAAATTCCATCACAAACTGAAAGCTTTAACAAAAAGCCATAATGAAAATGCAATAACATCATATTTATTGCCTCTTTTTAGCTGCAAAATGCTGACTGAATTAAGTTTAATTTAACAATAAGGTACCAAGGTGAAATAGGAGCATCTGAATGTTTCCATGGCTTCTTCATTTACATCAGCATCCGTGCTTTTAACACTAACTGTCCTCTGGCTATGTGGCGTTTAAATGCACACTTCAGTACGGACTGTACCATGCAGATTACCACTGCATGCTGACCACTGTCCCTACTCTTTGTAGCTCTACCCTAATCACAGCGCTTAATGATCATATTCACAGCTTAAGAACACAGATGTGGACCATGAAGGTGTGCAATAACAAGAGACATTACTGTGATTGTCCATAAATTATCAGCTTTTTGCTACCTGCTAGAAATGCATAACATGTAAGAGCATCTAAAGCAAAAAATTCTGAACAAATTCCAGAACCAAAATTCCAGAAGCCAAGCATTGACATGGGGAACAAAAGCACTGAAAGATGGAGAACCCAAACACCAACAAAAGGACCACCCAAGCACTGACAGAGGGACAACCACATACACTGACAGAGGGACAACCCAAACACTGACGGTGGGAGAACCCAAACATTGACAGACGAAGAGCCCAAACACTGATAGAATAACCAAGTGCTGAGACAGCCAACCCCCCCTGCTGACAAAGAAAGAAGCCGAGCTAATCTGAAATAGGAAACCAAAGGCCAGAGGACACTGTTGCATGAAGAGCAATTAATTGGATCAACACATGCCAGTCACTAGTTACAACAAAAATAAAATAATTAATAAAATTTGTTTTGTTCAAAGATGTTTAGTGTGACAACAAAATGGCATATAGGTCCATCCATCCATCCATTATCTGCCGCTTATCTGGGCTGGGTCGTGGGGGCAGCAGTCTAAGAAGGGACGCCCAGACTTCCCTCTCCCCAGACACCTCCTCCAGCTCTTCCGGGGGAACACCGAGGTGCCCCCAGGCCAGTCGGGAGACATAGTCCCTCCAACGCATCCTGGGTCTTCCCCGGGGTCTCCTCCTGGTGGGACATGTCTGAAACACCCCTCCAGGGAGGTGTCTCAGAAGCATCCGAAACAGATGCCCGAGCCACCTCAACTGGTTCCTCTCGAATATGGAGGAGCAGTGGCACTACTCCGAGCTCCTCCCTGGTGACCGAGCTCCTCACCCTATCTCTAAGGGTGCACCCCGCCACCTTGCAAACGAAATACTTTTTTCAGTCACTTGTATCCGAGACTCTGGAGGAGAGACCTTGTCTCAAGTGGAGGAAATTAAGCATCTTTGCATATAGGTAAATGGAGAAAAAAACTATTAAAATTATATATAAAATCATAGTATAAATTCTAATAAGTATTTTAAGATAATACAGGTACAAGACTCCATCCAAAAAGGCAATAACCTTTTAAAATGTTTTACATGTGATTGATTGTTTTCTAGTACAATTGTCTCAATCTAATTAACATGGATATTTTTTTACATCAATATATGTTTCCAGTTTTTATTTA
The DNA here is from genome assembly GCA_025773905.1 of Chitala chitala. Lineage (NCBI taxonomy): Eukaryota > Metazoa > Chordata > Actinopteri > Osteoglossiformes > Notopteridae > Chitala > Chitala chitala. The sequence continues at coordinate 4,962 of JABJVR010007579.1, read as the reverse complement.
CACCTTTAAAAAAATTTTTAATCATTCAGGTGAATTAGTTTGAATAACCCAGTTAGACCTCAGTTTATCTTTTGATTTGATTTTACATTTTCTGTTGTGTGTAGTGTACACTACTACCTCTCACAACACAATTTGCAACAGTACGGTGTATTTAAAGAATGTATGGGAAGGTCCTCAGGACAGCACTGTTGCTCAGTGGTTAGCATCATCACTCCATCCCTTTCAGATCGGTGACTTGAGTTTCATCTGTTGGGGCCGCATAAGCCAGTACAAGTCCAGTGATGGTCTCAAGCCTGGATAAGATAGGAGGGTTGTGTCATAAACGGCATCCAGTGTAAAACCTATGCTAAGTAGATGAGTGCATTGTTAACTGAATACAGATTGGTCTGCTAGGGTGACCTCAAGTAGAGCAGCTGAAAGTTGACTGTTACTGGAAGGACCAGATGAGCTGGGTGCAGTCAGGTGAGTTCAGGTACATTTTTAGTGAATGCAAAGTATGTTATCTGGATTTGATCTGCTTAGTGAGGACATGGAATTGTAACACGAATTAAACACTGGTCAAGGGACCATCAGCTGTGATTACAGGCAGCGCAGAGGTATCAGCCATGGAGAAAAAAATCTATATTTTATAATTAACAGAGTTGGAACCTGGGCCTGTGCTCACCAAGCTACATGATTCCATGTAATTGGAGAAAGCAGTCTTGGATGCTTCATGCTCTTCAGGCATTTAGTGTTTTACACAGGTGAGGATGTAAAAGGTGCAGTCTTATCAGGGCTGAGCTGTAGGGGCAGAACAAAAGAGAGACCTGTAGTAGTTCAGCTCACATAAAAAAAATCTGTGCAAATGGCTCTGGGAGAGGCTGTTGTGAGTCATTTTGAGATGGTAGTTTATCTGCCACACATCTGCCCTCCACCCACATCATATTACTTACTTCCTTATTTGGAGTTTTTATCAGATGTCAGCTGTACAGTTCACAGTATGTACAGCATACAGTATAACACTATAACTTACAATTGGATAGTTACTGAAGTTAGTTAAACTTGGAACACAGTCCAGCATAACTCAGCTCACGGATGATCATTCATATATAATTCAATTTGAAATAGTGTGGTTAAATTTAATTACAGTATTGTGTTTTCTGAAAGACGCCGCCCTCTGCATCTTTCTGATATGCATACAGCATACTTTTCTGCCCATCTTCTTCCTCTTCCTGGGTTTCAGCTGAAACTGTAGAATTCTTATTTATATTTTATTTCTGCACTTTCCTACAAATTCTTAGTGCTATATATATGAAAAGTAGCAATGAAAGTGTCCTGCTAGGAGTTGTATGAAATCATGGTGATTTGTACACAGGAAAGGAAATGTGAGAATGCTACTAACAGGTAGTCGTTGTCACCTGATTTTGATTTTACCTCCACATGATACTTACATAAGAAAGAACCTTTCAGAGTGTGATTTCTGTGGAATTTGCCTGTATGCCCCATGCTGTTGCCTACCAATTCATCACATTCAGCCTTAGCAGGTATCAGAGAAACAGAATCACTCCAAAACACAACTTTAAATGACATCCAGTGAGTGTTTCTCTCACAGAGATTGTCAGGCCATCTCAGGTCCTGGAAAGCTGGGTGTATTAGTGTGTTTTGGGGGCACATGCAATCATTCACTGTTTCAGCTATACAAGCAAAGGCAAAGGAGGAAAAGTATAGAACTGCTTGAAAAATGACATGATGCTGTAACCCACACTTCAGCATCAGAGACCTTCTGGCTGCAGTGGACAAAGCCTGTAAATTACCGTCTCATAGATGTTTTCCTTTGTTTTGAAACACACTCCAAGGTGGATCATCAAGAAGCCATTTTGTTTCATTCTTCATATTGAGTAACATCACATTCAAGTGTTCAGAAACATGTTACAGGCACACCGGAGCATATTACCAGCAGCCCCATGAAATTTAACTTTTAACACCTCCGCATCTACACAGTAAGAACTGGGTCAGAGGACAGTAGTAGCTGAGCACGTATGAGCGCAATGTCACCTGAGATACCTCATTAATCACACTTGGCAGTGTATACTCACATGAGCTTGCACTTTGAGAACACAGCTCCCTGATGTCCACATACCTCAAAATCTTTCAAGTCAACTGATGCTAAATACCACACATAACATTTAGACTGTTTAAAGTAATCTGATCCGACAAATTACAAATAACACATCAGGATTTCGGCCTAAATGCTCCACGTCATGTGCACATACATTTCACAAGGCTTGTAGCAGATAATCCATTGTCTCCTCTGATTGGCATATCTTTACATCACTGTGCTCGTTGCATTTTGCCATGTGTTCTGAACACACGGAGGAGGTTTTTGCTATGAAAGGTATAGAGTTGCCTTTATGGGGTCCACTGCACCTGGACCCTGTATGAAAGTGTGCACACCTGTGCATTTTGAAACACACACACCACTCAGACAATGAGAGCGGATGAACGTTATCAATAATAAATAACTCTAAATAAATAGCCTAATTAATAATTTAGAATCACTGAAAATACAATCATGTAGTGCATTAAAATTTCAGTTTTAACTTTAACATTTGGACCATATGTTTTGTTCATAAACTCTTCTTCTTTTAAGAGGCAAACATTAATTTTTTTTTTTTCAGATCCACCTTATGAACCGGTCATTCATCTGATGCCTCCTCATTAGCTTTCAGATGTATGTATGATATATCATCTAACATTTTGCTATTAATTTCAAGTACTTTGTGTTTTTTTTTATAAAAAATATATTTCTCCTGTAGCATCCACAACAGGTGATATGAAGTTTAGTACTTATTAAGCATCTCACATGAGGTTAATTATATAAAGGGTACCATATTGTATTTATTTATAAAGCCCTTTAAAAACAACCGCAGCTGATACAAAGTGCTGTACAATAGGACGAATAAAATAATAAAATAACTGAATTATAAAATTAAATAAATATATAAAATTAAAAATTTAAGTAAACCAATATCACCATAATACAAATTTTCATAAAAGTTTTGTTTCGCTTATCTTTACATGCTGAATATGAAAATCTAAAAGCTTTTTGTGCTTCATTAACAGTGCTCATAAAAGCTAAAAAACAGTATATTGACAACTTATACAGGCTAATGTTATTACTCTTGCATAAAAATTACATGGTACATGCATAATATCGAGTTAACAATAGTGTAACATAAACAGTCACTAAAAGTGAGTCGTCCAAAATTTCAGAAGTGTTTGTTGGATCGTTTTTGTCTTTTATAAAAAACAAACTTAGTTCCAGGCGTAGTCGCCTGTCATCATTTCATCCTACCTTCTCTGAGCTTTGATTTTCATTAATTCATCTTCTATACCATTTAATCTTGTTAAGGGTTTGGGGAAGCCTAGAGCCTATCCCAGGAGACATAGAGTGCCAGGTAGGGGGGACACCCAGGGTGGGGCACCAACCCACTATAGGGTGCATGCACACACACAATTTGGAGACACCAATCAACCTAACCCACATGTCTTTGGACTGTGGGAGGAAATCAGAGAGCCTGTAGAAAACCCACCAAGCGCAGAGAGAACATGTAAGCTCTATACACACAGAGCCAAGGCGGGAATCGAACCCCAGGCATGGAGGTACGAAGCAACACTGCTAACTACCATGCCACCATCTTTGATTTTTAAATTTTTTTTACCACGTTTATTTACCACTGGATATTCATATGTCATCATTTCATCAAAACAAAAACATGCACAAACTTTATTTACAATAAGAATAAAACTACAACATTAGTTAAAATACAGACATAAAAATTTTAAAAGACACAAATAATACATGGATTTTCTAGATTTTAAAACACACAAATATAATACAATAAAAAATAGTTTGAAACTTTTTTTTAATACACTGCATCAGCACATCTCGACCTTTAAGATGTTGTAGAATCAGTGTGGCTGTGCTTGATAATAATAAACAGTTAAAAGTGACCCTTTAATACTCCAAACGACTAAGAACAAGTTTTAAAAAGGAAAGGGATCAAAAAAAATCCTCCAATACCCAAGAGACGTGTACTCCACCAATAGTGTTCCAGACGAGAGCGTGGGTACGCTTTGTTTCCCACAAGGTGCAAGCAGCAAACGAATTTCACTTGTCTTTTATATTATAAATTAATAGTTATTTGTTAGGAAAATTACTTTTATTTTGCATAAAATACCAAGTTAACTGATTTTGATATTAATATTTTTGGGTGTGCGGAATGGATTAATGGGATTTCCATTATTTTCTATTGGAAAAGTTTTTTGCATTACAAGTAACCCTCTGGGATGAATTAAACTCTCAAGTGGAGGTACCACTGTATATACCAAAATATTGATGCTACATAAATAAATAAATAAGCACTATAATAATCAGCACCACAGAATTACACAAGAACCATAAAAAAATTTAAGTGAAACAAATTGTTATATTGTGTGTATGCAGTTTTATACATATCAACATGAGTTTGCAAAACCAAACTTTTCTTCAATTTTGAGACCCCTCTGCCACGTATAAGTTTCAGCAAAAAGTTGCAGTAGAACCTTTCTTGCAACATTCATTTGGTAGGCTGTTCCACCACATCAAAGGCATAAAAATACCTGCATATTTTTATGTAGCATGATTATATATATGTTTTTCAGAATGTAGACAAAAGTCTGATGTTTTTCAATATTTCATGTATAAAAGTATATCTGACATTGGTCTTCATTTACTGAATATAGACAAGTTTGAAATAATTCCAGAAGTCCAAGGTGAATTGTGCACAATTAAATCTTTTGTTGCAAAATAAGAAAAAAAAAGAGAAAATAATGAGTGAGGATATTAAATAAAATCTGGACTGACCAAGGAGTTTGCATGTTCTCCCTGTGCTTGGTGGGTTTTCTCCGGGTGCTCCGGTTTCCTCCCACAGTCCAAAGACA
>JABJVR010007578.1:0-11381 GCA_025773905.1 Chitala chitala | reverse complement strand
CCAAGCACAGGGAGAACATGCAAACTCCACACACACAGACCCAAGGCGGGAATTGAACCCCAGGCCTGGAGGTGCGAAGCGACAGTGCTAACCACCATGCCGCCTCCATTGCAACCCCATACATAAAAAAAGGTTAAAAAAAACACACATTTTTGTAATGGACCTCATCCAGAAGAAATGTAATCAACTTGCTGTTGCAAGCAAGTTAAATGCTGGAGGGAGACTTGGTGTTGTGCGCGCACTGACATGAGTTAGTTACCTTGTCCCAAGCTGTTATGTTCTCTAACAAGGAGGCGTGAAGGAGTCCAAATACATTCCTTTCTTTTTGCTTTAAAAATATTTTATTATGGTAGAGGGAATGTGGTTGAAGGACTGACTGATGCCCCTGGCTGCCTTACATTTCAATCAGCAACTGTCGGCCAAAGAATATGTAACCACGGCACCACTTTGATGTTGACTTTCCTCTGATCCTCTTCATTGCTGAATAAATTACGTCCACCAGAGTTGGACCTTTTCAGGGCAAATTCCCCTCTAAGCCTGCTAAGTGCTGGGATTTAAATGAGACGCGTATGGCGTTATCACCTGACCACAATGCTCACTGGGTATAAAAACGACAAAGTAGGAAGTGAAGTAATGCAAATTAACGTGTCATAATTCAGGAATTCAGGCCACGAAAAGCTCGTTTTTAATGGTGCCAATGTGACGCTCGTGCTCACTGTGATCATCAGTCATAAATGTGGCTCGGGACTGTTTTTAACTACACTGGATGGAAGAGGGTCTTCTTAATTGGACAGAACCCTCACAAAATTATACAGTGATGCTGTAGCTCTAAAAACAAGAGTCTCGAAAAATGCCACCCTCCCCCAAAAAAAATCAACGGTCATACTGACAGGCGGTTAATTGCTTCAGTATTTCACAGGGTCTTTTACGATGGATCCGTGGCTAAATCCAGACACTCTGCAAGGAGAATATTCTGAATAAATGCCCTGAAGTGGCAAAGGGATTTCTGAGCATACGGACACTTTCACCATTTTGATCAGAGGCACATATGTGGCTGACATGCTCTGATTTCCTACAAGCGCAATGCTGAAAGTCATCTTGTGCAGTACTCTGTGCTGAGAAGACGAAAACTACTTCTTGGTGCAGAAGTTGCCTGTAATAAAAGTACTGAAATTAGAAATCTTGACTTGTGACCAAAAGGTGGCAGCTTCATTTTTAGGTGGCGACACTGGTGTTGCGCCTCAGGATAATATATCTCATCTCCAACGTATCAGTGGGTGTAATTGCATCAAATGTAAAATCATAAACTATTCTGGACTATGGCATTCAAAATACGTAGTGTAATATAACAAATATATATTTTTCTATTTGCCACTGCTAAGTAGGTCAGACCTACGGTGTATTACGTATTCTTTAACTGTCATGGAAATGTATAATTTATTTGTTGTGTCTACTGAACTAACTTTTGGAGAGTTCCATTTGGTTGTGCAAAACATGGAATTCCATAATTAAATTAAACTGGTTAGCTAATTTTTGCTAAGACAGAGGGGAAAGGAAGAGTGCAATGTGATCATATTCCTGGACTATGCACATTAACGTTTGTCAGCCGCTGATTATAAAGTGAGCTTCGCTGAGTATAAGTTACATTATACCCATTACCTCCTGGCTTCACAACTTTTAGATAGCAGCACCTCAGGATGACAAAGCAAGCAGAGGAACAAGAGAGAAATGCAGCTGACGTTAAAATAAATAATTCGTTAATTCATCTTCACAATCCACTACATGGTCCAACTCATGTTAGACAGGGTCCCTGGAGCCTAACCCGTGTAACACAGGACACCAGAGAAACACAGTGCCTTTCATGCACACACATGCATATGTAGCGGCTGTGAAATGGTCGCTAGCGCACTTCAAAGCACCAGACACAAAGAGTACAGGATCTGAACGTGCATTCTCTACAAACAGCAGCGGGGGCACAGTCAATACAAACACGCGACAGGCGATCGTCCACGCGCACCAGCGCGATCGTTTCTGCCAGATTGCACTATCGGTTTGCGTTACACTAATTAAGACCCCACCCACTACAACTCAGAACTATAGTACATATTATGCAGGCCAATTCCAAATTAAAAATCGCTGATACACACAACAAATACTTGTAAACATAAAACGTACATAATGAGATTTTGAGAACGAGAATGTTAATAATAATAATAATAATTAATAAAATAAACATGCAGGGTCACGTAGGACCTACAGCCTATCCCAGTCACTTTATATTGCATGGTAGTATACACTCTAGACATGGTGCCAAACTATCACAAGCCAGCACACACACACACACACAAAGGGCAATTCATATTGTCCAGTCCACTTTACCGGCATACTTTTGGACTGCGGGAGGACACCAGAGTATGTGGACAAAACCAGCGCATGCCGAGGGAGAGCACGCAAACTCCATAAAGTACAAAGAGCTGGTTTCAAACCTATGACCGTTAGGTGTGGGGAGTTTCCATTTCGTGTAAAACTAATGTCTTTTGTCTACGAGGGAAAGTGGAAGCATCTGGAGGACACACCTACTATATGTACAACACAGTGAAAACGCCACACGCCTTACCAATGGCCAAATTTGATCCTGAAGGTGTGAAGTCACCATTTTTACCACTGAACCACTATGATTCCAAATTTAAATGAGCTCACTAAAATTTCCAAGCATGGACAAGAACATAAGCCTGACATTTGTCATGGAATTTGAAAGCCTTGCGATAGATTTTTTTTTTTTTTTTAAACTCTGACCATAGACTTGGAGCCAGTTTTGACGATCGTGAATTTGTAGTTGAGTTTCAAATATGAGCTGTCATGTTTTCATTACCACTAGAGGGCAATATGCAATGGTTGAAAGTTTAAGTAATGCATGTCTCACATTTCAAGTTCACAGGTGAGAAGAATGTGTTTACTTGAATTTTTTTTTGTGTAAGCTCTATAATTGTCAGGGATATTGCAGTAAACAGTCAAAACTATCCTGCACACTGGGTATATTATAACCCTTTCTCACACAAATAAATGGCAAAATTAAAAGCTTTTCAAATACTCAGCCACCACAAACTGTCACAATGGAAACCACAGACTTTAGGACAACCACACCTACTGTGCTTGTGGTCCCAACAAACAATACACACGTTCTCAGATGGCTTATGCAAATTTTACAGCATTATCTGCAGATGGTAAGAAAGGATTTTTCTCCCAGTTAATGAGATCATGCAGTGTCAGTAAGAAAGAACTTCTGCAGGGGAGCCATGTGATTTAATCTGAATAATTCATGCAACATCTGTTTTACAGCAAAGAACGCTTTCCAGTGGGGTGATGTAATGGGGAGGTCAGGCAGGAGCCTTTGCACTGGGAACCAGACCTTGACACCTGCTAAATGTCATCATCTTCCTTCTCCTTTAGCACGAGTATCTCTTAAAGATGGGGATGAAATTTTCATAATGCGTTCAAGGTTAGTCACTATTTACAGACAATGACAAACTAAATTGTGTACAGGATGACACATTAGAACCGTCCTTCACAAATTCTTTGTTTTCAATTCTTTGAAAACACAAATTCTTTGTTGTTTTGTACAAAGAATGTTGCTTAGACATAAAGACAATCTAAATGAGTTGTTTATTTGAAAGTACCTGAATATGAACACTATTTCTTCAAGAAGGAACAGCGCTGTTTAAATTAAGCAGTGATGGCTGAAGATAAACTGATCATTAAATGCCTACAAATGTAACAAAGGAATGTGGCATTTAACTGTCACATTTCACCCATGTCTGTAGGTATATGCATGTTCTTCCCAGGTGTGCAAAGGTTTTTTTTCCTTTTTGTTCTTAAACTTCCTACCAATATCCAAAGACAAGTAGCACTGCTTTGTAATATTTTCCTGTGTCAGTGGATATGCGTGTGTGTGTGTGTGTGTGTGTGTGTGTGTGTGTGCTTAGTCTGAGCTCAGATTAAAGGCTCACATGATCTTTAATGTTTACCTGTGTAAGTGGAGCTGTGTGTGCTTGGTATGAGCTCAGATTAAAGGTGCATGTGGTCTTTAGTGTTTACCTGTGTAAATGAAGCTGTGTGTGTGGTCTGAGCTCAGATTACAATTACACTGCAATTACATTTGGAAATCCTCAAGACACATTCACCACCATCACAACTGTAATTATAAGAGGCTTTTGTAAAGTGACAGATGGCTTAGGCAAAGAATTTAAGAATAAGTATCTGTTAGTGTCACAGAATAAGAAACATGATATATAATGGGTTGGAGGATTCTTGAAGAAAAGTTAAATAAAAGCAGTATATTATAGTTTTATCTTCACATTCTTTCTTATTATTCAAACTGCAAAAGCTATTCTTATGATGCAACCACTTTTTAATTTTTTGAAATACGTATTGAGCAATATATACCTATTGAATTTAAAGTGCATTCAAATCAAGTTTATCGTTTCTGTCCCTGGAGCTTGTAATCTGTATATCAGTAAAGACCACAGAGATATGATAAGGGTTGGCCATGCTTTTTATTAACACAAAAAGCAGCAGTGTGAACCATATTCAGGCTAACAGAAATACACAGGCCTTTCAGGAGCGTGTACTAATCCTGGATGAAAGTCTGTCCCCCCCACCTCATCACTCATCAGAAACACCCATCCTCACCCATCCAGCAAGGCGAGTCCCCACCCCGCAGCCAACAGTGTACTGTCAGTACTGCTCACTGGGAAATGCATCAGCCACACAGAGGCCTGACACTGCTGGCTGGACGTGGGCGTCAGACAAGGACAGCCTTTGAATGGTACGAATTCAAAGACATCATTCCTACACTCCATGTGCGTCTTCCAGTTCTGTATTCTGTCCCTTCAGGAAGTTGTCATCTCTGCTTGCCTTTTGCTTCTGTCTGGATTGTCACTGACGCGCTCTCGAAATATCCACAGACATCTATCAAGTCTCCACAACCCATACCAAACTCTGTGTTGCACTAAATAGGGCAACTTTGTATGGATAAAAACACAATATTAATAGTGATTATGGCAGTTATTATGAGTTTTTCAGTTTTTGTTTATAACAGATAGATATTATAACAGCTGATATTACAAGAGCCATTGTCTTTTTATTGTACTTATTCTTGGAACCATGTGTTCTTCAGTTTTCATGAATATTGAAATTGTGTAAGGGAGGTGAGGGGAGGGCAGATCATCAAGCGACTACTTTAGCTGCAGTATCACAGAAAAGCCCAGGCCGACTGTTTCCCAAGGGCTGATTAAAGGCTGTCCACCCTTACTTCAGGAGAAGAAAGTGGGAAAGTGACAATGGTATGTAATTTTAAACAGCTGCAGATAGCAGTGCAGGTTTATGACAAAGTCACCTCTTTCCCGTAAGCTCTGGGGAAGGAGCCAATGGAGAAGGACGAGTAGAGGGTGAAGAGACAGAGCAGGAAACAGGAGGGGAGAAGGGCAGGTCTATTAGATACCTTCACCATACACACACAGACAAGCCAACTGTAAACTCCAGCCAACTCCAGTCAGGAAAACCACAGGTAATGTCATTCAGAAACATACTGCAAAACACAAGGATTTTCAGATATGGTAAATTAAGAACCTTCAGCATGCCATTGCCAATGCCACTGAATGTGAGGTGCATACTACTTAAACAGAGAAATAATTTAACTGACTTGTAGAGCAAGTCAGTTAAAATGTTAATTAAAAAATATATTTGTATATGTGACCTGTCCAGGATGGTCATATAAATATTATTGGCCATTTCTCTGTGGGAGTAAAAGGCTATGAAAACGACATGAAATAGTGATGAATATATATTGTCAAGGCACCATTAAAATTGTAAAATTCCATTGAAATAACCCAAATTCACAAATAACAAGTGTCATCTAACAATAAAATACAAGGGGAAAAATGTTAAATAAATGTTTAAACTGCCATATAGCAATAATTTCCTTCATTAGATACAACTAATGAGCCTAGACTTTGAGGAAGGCAGAAATAATTTTCTCTAAGAACTCTTTGAGCAGGACATGTTTCCCCTTCAAACATTTTTGAAGGGATCAAGGAAGTAGAGCCTTTATGTAAGTCCACAATTACAGCCAGGATGACCTCACTGTCACTATACATTCAAACTCCCAAAGCAGAGCTGTCCCAGGTCCTCCTCAGCCCTGTACTGTCAGTGATGAAGTCAAAGCTGTCCCAGGTCCTCCTCAGCCCTGTACTGTCAGTGATGAAGTCAAAGCTGTCTCAGGTCCTCCTCAGCCCTGTACTGTCAGTGATGAAGTCAGAGCTGTCCCAGGTCCTCCTCAGCCCTGTACTGTCAATGATGAAGTCACAGCTGTTCCAGGTCCACCTTACCCCTGTACCATCATTAATACCTGCAGAGACCCTCAGGTCTCAGTAGCAGCATGTCTTTTCTTGTTTCACCAGAACATCAGTAATCAAGGAGTGAAAAATCTCCCCGTGTAGAACCACTTACAACTACTTGTCCACGTTCAATATAACGCAGCACTGCATCTACACCAGCCTGAGGCTTTCTGTAACGTTATATATTTATAAACACTATTTCAGTATATAACATGCATTTATGTAACACATATTATGAATTATAAAATAAATCTGGGATCCAAAAATACCACCATCCCCTCTTCTCACATATTTGGCAATTAACATAATTAAATCTTAATGGCTTTTAATCACTATGTACCCATATCAGAAATAAGGGCACATACAGTATACTTGAAATGCATAAGTGCACTATATCCAATAAAAGGGGATTACACACTAACTTCTGTATCCAAACATGACAGCCATATCAATGAATTATTAGGTGCACATATATTAAACTGTAGCCAGTGTAAAAGGGGATTTTCACAGCTGGTGTCTGAAATTATGATCTGATTATTTCCCACTCTTCAAAATGTTCTTAAAGTACAAGGGCAAAAAATTAGATTTAACACATTTATTTTTGCTTTATCATTAAAGCATTAACTACCATTAATATGAATTTTGCATTTACACTGTTTATGTATATTAGTGTCTAAATATATATCTGACAAATGACCTTTGACCTAAAGTGTAAATAAAGTCTCAGCATTGTTGGCGTACGGCTTACAGTCACAGTATTGCTGGCTCGATGCCACAGAGGAGTCCGGCTGAGCCAGTGTACATGGCAGCATGCATGGAAAATCATCATAGATGCCAGTAGTTCAGAGAGTACACATTCTAATAAGAATGACATGCCATTGTTTAGTGTGGTACACAGAAACGCTTTATTGCTTAAATTAAGATCTACTGAAAGCAACATTATATTTGTGGCATCCATTTCAATTAAGCTTATTGATCTTTAATTATTTCCCCAATAATCTTGTCATTAATCCTTATATTTGCATCACAATTCTATGATAACATCTAATGGCGTAATGTATAAGGTGTCACATTCGGCAGGGCAGGCCATGCAACAACAAGCCAGGGCATGGTCTACATGCAGTGGTGACTTTAATCGTAACATAAGCACCAAGACTAAATAACAAGGGTACGCTCAAGTAATACTATGGGTAGGGGAAAAAACTGAATACAAGGGAACTAGATAAAAAAGAGAACAATGATTGCATACAAAGCAAAACTAGAAAACAGAATACAAAACTGGGAAGTGCAGGGAAGAGCCAAACCTACACTTTATGGGATACCACCAAGAGTGTACACCAAGCCTAAAGAGACAGGGAACAAGGAAGAGGTACAAAGACTCATGAAGACAAATGTAGGAACAAGAAAAAAGGACAAAAGAACAAGGGGGTTGACCATGAAACCAAGACATCCTAGACAGATCATTACATACGAGAGTTTTCCTCATAATACGGGTGACATTTCAGACCACATTAAACAGAGTAGCCTGGTGCTTGCATTAATGCATAGATGTTGTAAACTAAATGCCAAGATATTCCAAAACATATCCATCTGGACCACAAATAGATAGAGTACTTACAGCGTGTCATTCATTCTCTTCTGCTTCATGACCTTTCATCATTCGCACACACACACACACACACAACTTCCTTGTTTTTTATTCTATGTGAACATTTTTCACAATGAGGGCATGGTGGGGTGAAATAACTTTCTAGATATCCATGTCTACATAAATGTATATACTAATCAGGAAACACTGAATGTCTCATTCTACCCAGTGTTTTTGTGACTTGAAACAATGTGAATTAACATTTCAATCAACGCCTCTGTCTCATGAAATGACCCGCACTGTGAGCTGAATGTGGCTGTATGTCTCACTACACAGTCTGGAACACCTACACTGTGTAGTGGAAATTGAAACATTCCATCTGGCCTGTGAAGTGGGTTCACTGTTATGCTAAAGTGCTGTGTGGTTGCTTGAATGGGGCCAAATATTACTGAAATACCAGAAAAATGGTGTACTTGAAATGCGAACAAAAGGTGACTAGTTCCAGGTCCTGTAAGGGCCATAACCCCGGGGTCAGTGTAGGTCACAACCTGTTGAATTAGGTGTGTGCCACAACATTCAATCTCACATACGCACAAGAAGCAGACAACTAAGAGTACACCAAAAGGAGAATGTGTTCATACTGTGGGGTGAATTGCGCCATGGGTCATTGTAAAAGAAATGAAGTCTTGAAACCTAAAATGGGGAGGCAGGAGGCCCAGATTATGTTAAGGTTTTGACTGTGTTTGGAACAGAAAGTGTGGCAAAATGCACATCAACACACAGGGCAGGTTAATGCCATGTGTTATGAGTTGGAGTGTTTTCTCTTCAAGCTTCTGCCCTGACAAAACCCATACAGAACACGGACGAGGTTCACAGAGGCGGTTGGGTCTGCGCAGTGGCAGCACCCTCCCCTGAGCTAGTGTGCCATCCACACACACTGATGTGAGGACAAAAAAACCAGCTGCTGCTAAAACAAGTTTGAATAGGTGTTGTTTTGTTCTACGCTGTGCCCGCTCCATAGGATGCTCAGCATGGCCGCTTGTGAGATGTGAAGAGGTCCCAGCTGCCATACCAGCATCCTCTTGGCATTGTGTGTCACTGACGCTGAGCTCTGAGAGGGGCTGAAGAGCAGGCAGGTGAAACTGTGGAAAAAAGGCAGTGCGGCGGGATCACACCTCATCTGACATGAGGGACATGTTCATGTCAGAAAACATATAATACAACAAGCAAGGAGTTTGCCCCATAAGCCGGACTGCGGAGAGGATGGAGTCCTCTAGCACGGATATTTGAAGAACACGGCATAAATGAAGGTGGCATCATCATGTATCCACGGCAACTGGGGGATGAAAACAAATTTTTTTCATTTAAAGGTCTACGAAGGGAGAAAGTACACTGTGTTGATTTAAATTCATGCTTTCAAATGGGTGTTTTGATGTCATTGAATACAGAACAATTACTAATTGTGAACCCCATCTCAGCTAAGCCCGTTTTTCGTACTTACTATTTGCCATTTTAAGCTCTTTGCTGTTTTCCGCCTAAGCGCTGTGCTTTCATGTTTGAAATGGAAAACACAGTGGTCTGTCTTGTCTTCAGGAACATGATGAGTGCGATAAAAGCCCTCAGGGGCTTCAACAAATCGAACACATCATTTAAACAGAAAAGGCAGCAGCATGCCAGCCTGTCCGTTTCATGGAGACACAATGCAAGCCTGGTGCGATGAGCAAGCAAACTTGAAATTCTTGCAAAGAAGTGGCAGAGACGTTCAAAAATAGGAGAAATTTTTACAAACACACTTATGTGCATGTGACAAACACTTACACAAAGTACTGGTTATAAGAGTAGACTGGCTAACACAAACAGATCAAGAGTTGCCCTGAAGGACCCGCCTCCTCACGGTCTCTTAGCCGTGTGGTCCAGCTATGAGCTGTCAGACTCAGACTCCATTATGACTCCTCTATAGAGTCTAAAAGGTGACGGAAACAAGAAGGGCAAGGTAGGCAGCTGTGATTTGTATCGCTAGCTTGTTTGTCCAAAAAAAGATGTACAACTCCGCTCCAGTCTCCTGCCTGCTGTCTCTCCCAATGCAAACGTACCCTGGAGAGTGATAAGATATGGAGAGATAACTGTTCAAAAACAGCTGCTAATGAGCTCATAAAGACATGGATTGGAGATTCTGAAATGGGAGGATCAGTAAGGTTGCTCGTACTGAAATAACACATGTATCTACGACAGTAAAAAACGTACAATTCTGAAAAGGTTCACCCATTATACAACCCACATCTTGCAGCAACAGCCACACAGTCACAAAATCAGCTCCATACTCAGCATCCTTTACACCTGTGCTAAGTTGTCTGCTAACCTTACTAAGGCTAAACAAGCCATCATTTATCAATATGAAAATAAACTTTCAACAGTGATCAAAAGTTTATTAATAAATATTTTTGTTACGGTTTAAAAACTATACCCAATTACAAACAGTTTGTCCTGTTCAGTTATCTACAGAGTATTAGAGTGCAAAAAACATCATGCTAATAATTATTCCCAGACAGTACAGTACTTATCTAAGAATTCATTAACCTGAACAAAAGTGTTGGGTAGCTTCTGTACAATATGTGCAAATATTAACAAATAACTACTCTATGCCTTTTGCACATTTCTGAACTACTTTATGCTACCAATTAAAACCAAGTGTAGTCTTAGCAAATTATTTACCACTTGTAGATGATACTGAAAGTTATCACTGACCACACTGACCACACTGACCATACCAACCATACTGACCATAAACAGGTCATAACAGCAGTATGTAGATATAGTCTATTGGGAATTACTGCACATGTCAGAATGTGCAGTTCTAAAAAACACATGCACGCACGCACGCACGCATGCACGCACACACACACACACACACACATTGCTGTCATAAACATATGCAATAGCATTTGTGTCTTTTCACAATGCACATGGTGGTGATCTCATTTGCTGGGGAATTCCATAGCCAGTAGCCTCCTATTAATCAAAGCACTGATAACGAAGCACTGAGAACACAGCAGCCAGGCTGGCACCATTCTATTGACATTGCCCACTTTCTAAAGTCAGCTGAAGCAGACCTTTCCATTTAATAAAAGTGCCAGAGACTCGGGTCTAGCCATGTGCTTCTATAGCATCTGACCAAACCTCTCACAGCAGCAGCCCAAGACATAATCACCTTCCCACTGTGGTCTCTTTCTCTCTGTGTTCTATGTGAATATGGTATATATGCGGTCTCTCTCTCTGTGTCCTATGGGAATGTGGTGTATATGCGGTCTCTCTCTCTGTGTTCTATGGGAATGTGGTGTATATGCGGTCTCTCTCTCTGTGTCCTATGGGAATGTGGTGTATATGCGGTCTCTCTCTCT